>CM064513.1:52958842-52996342 GCA_032716605.1 Paralithodes platypus | reverse complement strand
CATACTCCTATGTATTAACATGCCTACTTGTTCCTATTCATTCTTTTATTCTTACTTATTCCTATTTATTCGTACATTGCCTCTTCCCACATACTCCTCCTATTCTTCTTACAGCTACCTCCTTATTCTGCTACCTTCTCAGAGCCCCTACCTCCTACTACATTCTTCCTATCCTTCCTTCACCTGCCTCCCTATTCTGCCACCTCCCCAAAGTCCCTACCTCCCACTACACCCTTCCTATTCCTACCTCCCCAAAGTCCCTACCTCCCACTACACCCTTCCTATTCCTACCTCCCCAAAGTCCCTACCTCCCACTACACCCTTCCTATTCCTACCTCCCCAAAGTCCCTACCTCCCACTACACCCTTCCTATTCCTACCTCCCCAAAGTCCCTACCTCCCACTACACCCTTCCTATTCCTACCTCCCCAAAGTCCCTACCTCCCACTACACCCTTCCTATTCCTACCTCCCCAAAGTCCCTACCTCCCACTACACCCTTCCTATTCCTACCTCCCCAAAGTCCCTACCTCCCACTACACCCTTCCTATTCCTACCTCCCCAAAGTCCCTACCTCCCACTACACCCTTCCTATTCCTACCTCCCCAAAGTCCCTACCTCCCACTACACCCTTCCTGTTCCTACCTCCCCAAAGTCCCTACCTCCCACTACACCCTTCCTGTTCCTACCTCCCCAAAGTCCCTACCTCCCACTATATCCGTTCTATTCTTCCTACAGCTACCTCCTTATTCTGCCACCTCCCAAAAGCCCCTAACCTCCTACTATATCCGTCCTATTCTTCCTACTTACAGCTCCCTCCCCATTTTGCTACCTGCCCAAAGTCCCTACATACTTCCTACTCCTACCTCCTGTTCCCCTTGTTGTGGTGTAGCTTGGCCCCGTTATTGTGTTTACAGTACAGAAATAAAATATGTAAATAAATTAAATATCCAATAGAAACATACAATAAATAAATACATGGATAAATATGAATACAGGTAATTGAAACATAACATAAGAATATAAACGTGAAAAAGCCAATAACAATATGTAATAAATACATAAATAAATATAAACACAAATTATAATAGATCAAGATAAAATAATTATCGCGTTTGTGTCTATTTCTTCCGGTACTATACAGTGCTAGCAGGGGTACCCGGCGTTGCCCGGGTAATCACCATAATCACCATCACTACTACCACCACTACTACTACCATAATCACCATCATCAATCACTACTACCACAATCATCACAATACTACTACTACCATAATCACCGGCCTCGACCTCCCTGTGCCTCATTAAACGGCGACCTCGATATCGGCCGCTAAATGACCTCCGATTTTGGATCTGACCTCATCCGTACCCCCATTTTGGGGGGCTGCGAACAACTTTCGTTCCATACACCTTTTCGATCGGAGGCCTCCTTCTGCCCCAAACGGTCATTTTTCCGATTTCGCGCCCATTTTCTCCGGCCCTTTCACCCTGGGGAATTTTATGTTTTCACTAAAACCTGCCTAGGGACCCCCTTACTATGCATACCAAGTATGAACGCTCTAGCTTAAAAAAATGTGGCCATGCATAAAGAACAGACAGACACACACACACACACACACACAGACAATCGAAAATATTATATACAGTAGTTATAGTAAATTTTATTATATTTTATATTTTAGTTTATTTATTTATTTATATATTTTTTCATTCGGTTTCTTTAAGTGTTGATTCTATAAAACCAGTTCGAGTTCGAGTAGCCTCATAGTGTTCCTTTTAATGAATGACATTTTAATTTCAGTTACAATCCCCTTAATTTAACCCCTTGAGGATTATGCCGCGCGTTGACAGTTAATTCTGGCCATTATTAGATAAAGGGATACAGCTTAGCAAGGATCTGCGGTAATGAAAAGAGTAAAGCAAGTTCCTCACAGAACATTTACCGTAAAAATATATGTAGAGTAATACAAAGGATACAACAAGTCTTCATATGCATAATGGAGGAAGATCCTGCGTGATTACAGGGTTATTGATTAATCTAATTAGTTTATTGTGAATGTTGTCCAACTGCCTCAATGCAACCATTCCACAAGGGTGAACAGTATTCCATCTGATAACGAACATGACTTTTATAAATAATGGCTGACTGCTTAAGAATTCTCGATCTCTGTATAGAAGTCCCATTTTCTTAGAGGCACTTTTAGCAATGGATCTAACATGAGGTGTCTAACATTCAATACCCTAACCCACCTTTTCTGTTTTGTAAATTTAACGTAACCAAACCCACCTTTCACCGGAGGAAAGAGATAAGAAACAGTATTCAAGGAGGGTGAAAGAATATGAAAACGAAAGATGGAAAGAAAAGAAACAATCGGAAAGGAAGCAGCAAAGAAGGAAGAAAGGGAGGAAGGAAAGACAGAAGGAAAACCCATTTGGAAGAAAGGTGGGAAAAGAGAAAATGGGAAGGAAAGAAAACACGAATGAGTAGGGAAGGGAGGAGCAGAGAATAAGGAAGGAAGGAATAAGAAGCAATTAAAGACAGAGGGTGAACGCATAAGAAGTGAAGGAGAACGGAAAGGCTGAAGTAAGAGACAATTATAAAAGGAAGCCCAAAATACGGCAGGAGGGAAGAAGGTGAAAGGTGAATGGAGGACGGAAAGTAGGCAGACAAGGAGGAAGTAAAGAAAGAAAAGAAGAACGTAAAGAAGGGAAAGAAGGAAATAAAGTAAAGAAGGGAAGAAGAGGGAAGGAATAAGAATGAAAGAAGGAAAAAGAGGGTGAATGAGAGAAAGTAAATCAGAGAAGAGGGAAAGGGAAAAAATAAAGGATGGGGAGGGAAGGAAAGAAGGAAGAAGGAAGAAAGGAAGGTGAAGAGAAGGACAGGACAAAAATAAAGGGAAGAATAAGCAAGGAGAGAAAGCCACTTCCTCCACCACCACCTTGGAGGAAGGATATTAAAGGAGGGAGTTTCAGGGCGAAGCAGTGAAGCCAACCTCCCGCGCGTCGACCTTCAAATACCATCATAAATACTTAAACGAACGAGTTTGGGCAATAGATCGGAAAAGAGATATATATCTATAATATACGTTACCATATTTGTATACCCTATCATTATGTTTGCTTATATATGTGAGATACTATGGTCAGTGTTAGCCAGATTAGCCAGCACCCACCAGCCCTTTTTCTGGCTTCACGCTTGTATAAGGTACACTCTACAACATATACCTCCCTTCATTTAACCTCCTTGAATACTGCAGCTCGGGGAATCCCAAGCAATTTGTTCAGTTAAATATATTATGAAAGAGGGTGAAAGAAAATGAAGGAAGGAAAGAAGTCAGAAGGGAAAGAAGGAAGGAGGAAGAAAGGAAAGGAAGAAGGCGGGGAGGGAAAGTCACCACCACCACCACCACCCTCTGTACTGGGAATCCCAAGCAATTTGTTCAGTTATCACCCAGCGACTGGTAGTGATATTATACAAGCCTAACCTACCCTCCTTTCTTGAATACTAGTTACTAGTATCTCTCTCTCTCTCTCTCTCTCTCTCCTGAATTGCTATACATATTTTCTATATTTTGTTCATCTCTCTCTCTCTCTCTCACTTTCTCTCTCTCTCTCTCTCTCGTCCATACGATGCTATTAATTCTTTCTGTCTTCGTAGCGCAATGGATCAATGCACTGAATTTCGGTGTGAGCATCCTATAGGTTCGAATCCCTGGACTGCCACATGTATTTGTTGATTTCATTAAGGGGAGGTTTTTAGTGTGTTTCCTAGACTTCCATCAAGCTTGAAATTACACCCCCATGACCCCCTTTCAAGATAAAATTTTACATTTTTCGGTAGAAAAATGTCCCGGCCGAAGGCCGGTTCCTCTTAAATTACAGGCTCGCTATCGCTCGCCAGGAAAAAATCGACACCTAAATGGGACGAAAGGTCTTAAAAGTGACATAAATGGGGTGAAAGTTCTTAAAATCGCCAAACTAATGGGGCGAACGTCTTAAAATCTCAAAAGCAATGGGGCTAAACATGAGGGAGAAAGGGGTAAAGAAAAAAATCCCTCAAGTGGAAATCTCCCCTTAGGTTAATTGAGTTTAGGAGTAAAGTCGGTTGGTGGAGGTAACATAAAATAATCCAATATTTCACCTAGCCTAAATAGATTAGCTAAACATAAGCCTAAGAAGGATCAATTATATAATTATGGTGTTGCTTGATTTCCTTTGTAGTCTCTCTCTCTCCTGGTTTGCTATACATAAATTCTTAATCCCTGTATCCAGAGTTCTTCTATGTAAACTCGGTCCAAGAAGTATCTGCACCCCTATGCTGATCATATGGTGTGTACAGCTCGGTAGGGTTGGCACCTCTGCCTGCAACTATATCCATGTGTCAGAGACGATCGTCTCTGACACATGGATATAGTTGCAGGCAGAGGTGCCAAACGTATCAAGCTGTACACACCAGATGATCAGCGTAGGGGTGCAGATAATTCTTGGACCGAGTGTACACTGGAATTAAGTCATGACAACCTCGCTCGGATTGCAAGGTCTGTGTATTCAGTAGATATATATATATATATATATATATATATATATATATATATATATATATATATATATATGTTTCACTTTTCTTTGCTGTTTTCGTTTTCCAATAATTATGATCTTTGTTTTATTATATTTATAGATAAAACCGTACCACTATTTCAGTTTGCCCTTTCTTTTCTTTGTCTCCAGTTCAGTGTTGACCAATGTTTATCGTTCACCATCTTCACGCTTCAGTTTTCCTTTTCTGTCTTTATATTTCTGTTCCTGCTCTTATCGATGTTTTTATATTTCCCAAGCTCTCTGTCTCCTTTATATATTTTGTTGTCATTTTACTTCAACTCTTAATGTTTTTTTTTTCGAGTGTATGGTGTCTTCGTATCATAATGTGTTTATATATGATTAACGAAATGTTTGTGTTGTTTTTCATAGTAGTGCCAATGATAATAAATTGTTTTATCATACTATATAATTATCATCATTATTGTTATTATTATTATTATTAGTATTAGTAGTAGTAGTATTATTGTTATTATTATTATTATTATTATTATTATTATTAGTATTATTAGTATTATTATTATTAGTGTTATTATTATTATTATTATTATTATTAGTGTTATTATTATTATTATTATTATTATTATTATTATTATTATACTTAACTATGAAAATAATCATTAGCTTCATCATCATTGTTATCATTATTCTCACGTACAAGACTTATCTGGGACTCCACCCTTCCGTCAAGACTTTCTCCATACATACAGTATATTAACCCCTTAAGGGAGCCCACCTCGCGTTCGTTTTCTCTTTCTCTCCCTCTCCCTTCGGCTTGTATCCATTCAGCCTACTGTTTTAAGACGTTTACCCCCATACAGGTGTCAATATTTTCCAGGTGAGCGGTAGCGAGCCAGCATATATATATTTTTGTGTTGACAGCAAGCTAAATTTTTCGATAGAAAAATGTCTCCGGCGAAGCCGAATTTCTCCATACAATGCTGGCTCGCTATCGCTCGCCAGGAAGAAATCGACACCTGGATGGGGATAAACGTCTTAAAACAGTGGGCTGAATGGGGCCGAATGGATACAAGCCAGGGGAAGAGAGCAAAGGAGAGAAAGATAAAAAAAAAACCTGTGCCCCCCTTAAGGATCATGAGTCGATTGGACAGTTTATTCTAGCCGTCCTGGTGGTGTAATGGTTAAGGTTGCAAAAATCTGTGTGTGATCACCCGGGTTCGAATCCCGGCGGATCATATATACTTTAATTAATTTCATTGGGGTGTTTGGTGTTGTGGTGAAATTAATAAAATATAGATTAGACGATTTTATACCGCTTGGGAAGGATATGTGGGTATTAACCCATTGGCTGCGGCTATGTTTTGGGCTATTTAGGGCATATTCAGGCAATCTGAATGATAAATCAAGCATCTGCATTAAATGAAGTGTATTCTGCCGAAAACTAGGCGAAAATAGCTTCAAAATGAGACCAGAACGGGCCCTGTACGTGGTCTGGTTCACCCGCAGTGGTGCCAGTGAAACGCGGGAAACCCGCTATTATGTAACACTCGCTCGCTTGTCTACACTGTTGAGAGAGACAGACAGAGACCCGCGCGAGACACAGTCAACATCAGTGAGCCGCTCGGTGCTCTGAGGGTCGGAGGTGGGCCCCTCACGCTCCTGCCCACTGACACTCAATTTTTACGTTTTTTACAGGCTTTTAAAGCCTGGAAATTGCTGTAACTTGCCAGGACGTTCCAGAACATCACCCGCAGCGAAAGGGTTAAAGAGGTAAATACTATCTCAATTAATCATCTGGCTTCAATATATCCTACCTAATCTGAATAAAATCGTCTAATGCCAGCCAGAATAAACTGTCAAAACGCGTCATGAACCTCATCAAGAGGTTAAATCAGTGTCACACGAACCATTCTTTCCGACAATTTACGAAGAGCAAGTTTTTGTTCGTAATATTTTGAGGCTCTTTCGGATTGGATTCAGAAACTGGACTAAAGGTAGATTATGTTAGGTGGCCGAGTTTTGATACAGCTTAAATGTTGAGGCTGCCGGACTATAATTGCTCGTAACAAAAAAAATTACGGATAAAGTGTTCGTGTGACACTGCCTTGCCCACATCTTCCTCACGATAGGCGTGCTCAGAGATACGTATCATTGCTGACACAGAGCTCGAGTCATGCTTATAGTGGGGCCAGGGAGATTACTGTGACCATTTCAAAGCTTACATTTGCTCAACAAGGCTATTAGCACGTAGAAACAGTAAAGGTTTTAGGGTTTTTCTTATAGTTTGCTCCCTACCACATTGAAGAAGTCAACCAGGAAATATGTGTGGAGATCTACAACCCGTTTGTTCCAGCCCTCCCTAAGTTACAAGAGGTTAGGGGTTACAATATCTTCACTCGTCATATTTTTTTTTTTTTTTTTTTTTTAAGAGACAATGAACGGAGGAAGGAAAAACACAGATAAAACAAAAAGGTCCATGTGCCTAAAGGCATCCTCCATTCATAAAATGTTTGTAACAACTGGATTTAAACATTTGTAGATTGTAAGTTTGTGGAAAGCAATTCGAGGGAAGTGAATTCCAAAGAGTAGTAGCTCTGGGGATAAATGAATTCTGATAAGCAGAAGTTCTGCATTGTGGAGGAGAAAGTGTAAATTTATGGGTGCTCTCAGCTGCCCTAGTTCTACGGGGAAAGATGTGGAGAGGCGGCACAATTGAAGCAAGTTCCTCGGAACAATTGCTGTGAAAATATCTGTAGAATAATGCAAGGGATGCAACGTTTCTTCGTATGGATAATGTAGGAAGGTCCTGTGTGATTGCAGAGTTATTGATTAATCTAATAGCTTTATTTTGAATTTTGTCCAACTGCCTCAATGCAACCACTCCACTTCCACCACACAGAGGTGAACAGTAATCCATCTGAGAACGCACATGACTTTTATATATTACCGCCAACTGCTCGTCAGTGAAGAATTCTCGAACTCTGTACAGGAGTCCCAGTTTTTTAGAGGCATTCTTAGCAATGCTTCTAACATAATATGTCCAGTTCAAGTTAGTAGTTAATGTTACACCGAGAATGTCAATACTAGGGGAAGTGGAAATATTTACATCATTAAAAAATATATGGGAGTCAGTGAGATTCTGTCGGTTAGAAAATTTAATGTACTTGGTTTTCTGTGCATTAAAGGAAACTAGATTCTTTTGTCCCCATCCATTAATTCTAGAAAGGTCCTGGTTCAGAGAAATTGCAGTGTTTATTTTTGAATTTATAAGATCGGGTTGGGTGAAAAAATTGGTAAATGTGAAGGAACTGTGGAGTGTTGAGTCATCTGCGTAGGAATGTATTGGATTATGAGTGGTAGATATGAGATCATTGATATGAATGAGGAACAGAATTGGGGCCAAAACTGATCCCTGGGGAACACCAGCATTTATTGAGTGAAATTGAGAATAAAGGCCATCTACCATTACACGTATTTTTCTGTTATGAAGATAAGAAGAAATTGGTGGAACTAATGATGCAAGGCCGTAGTGTGACATCTTCGACAATAAGGATTGATGCCAGACTCTATCAAATGCCTTTGATATATCCAGTGCTATTGTATGTGTTTCACCATGTTGGTCTGTAGCTTGGTTGATTTGATGCGTAAGAAGGCAAAGAATGTCTGCAGTTGATCGACATCGTCTAAAACCATATTGCCTATCACTGATTAATTTATTATTCTCAAGATGCTTAATATGTGATTATTTAATATAGTTTCAAAGACTTTACCAAGAGTGGAAGTTATAGCTATTGGTCTGTAGTTTGATGGATCTGAAGAGGCACCTTTTTTAGGAACTGGATGAATGTTTGCTTCTTTCCAGGGTACTGGGAAGCATGAGGTATGAGTACACAGACGGACAAAATGAAGACTATAATTGGCAAGAAAAGGCAAAGGTATGTGGTGGTGGATGGGATATAATTCCAAATGAAGCCACTTCTTTTAGCTCCTCGGTGGTCTAGTGGTTTAGGTGCTGGAGTGCTGCACTACTGGCCTGGGTTCGAACCCTGGCTGGGGCATGACACAAAATATTAATATACAGTAGGTAAATTGTAAAAATTAATACTTGATTGTAACCCAAATGGTACGCATAAAGAGTGTTCTAATGGTACGCATAAAGAGTGTTCTAATCGTGTATGTGTTCTTATTTGAATAGATAAACCGATGAACACTGGTTATGTGTGCCTTTAGTGGTACAATTAAGTGTTCAAAATGTTGCAGTGTAGGTTTATGGTAACATGATACAACTAAGTAAACGTAACTTGAATCCTGACAATAGCTCCCTTATATACATATATTGAGGTTCAAACCCATGATATCGAGGAATTAAGACCAATCCCCTAACCACCATTAGGTTTTATTTCCGAAACTAAGCATATATACAGTATATTATATTTAAAATACAAGCATCATGTGTTATGCATAACAAAATACATCCTTACATCAGTCCTGTGGGTCATTATTTGTTTGCATGTGTGTCTTTTTATGTTGTCTTTCCTTTCTTTCATGTTTAGCTCTGTAGGTCATTATTTGTTATGATGTTTGTCTTCTCACTTCTCAGCTAGTTCTTCCTCTGTCCAATTACTCTTCTTTCCTATTTTACTCCAGCCATCTGTTCTATTCTCACTTCTCAGCTAGTTCTGTCTCTGTCCAATTACTCTTCTTTCCTATTTTACTCCAGCCATCTGTTCTATTCTCACTTCTCAGCTAGTTCTTCCTCTGTCCAATTACTCTTCTTTCCTATTTTACTCCAGCCATCTGTTCTATTCTCACTTCTCAGCTAGTTCTGCCTCTGTCCAATTACTCTTCTTTCCTATTTTACTCCAGCCATCTGTTCTATTCTCACTTCTCAGCTAGTTCTGCCTCTGTCCAATTACTCTTCTTTCCTATTTTACTCCAGCCATCTGTTCTATTCTCACTTCTCAGCTAGTTCTTCCTCTGTCCAATTACTCTTCTTTCCTATTTTACTCCAGCCATCTGTTCTATTCTCACTTCTCAGCTAGTTCTGCCTCTGTCCAATTACTCTTCTTTCCTATTTTACTCCAGCCATCTGTTCTATTCTCACTTCTCAGCTAGTTCTGCCTCTGTCCAATTACTCTTCTTTCCTATTTTACTCCAGCCATCTGTTCTGTTCTTTTTCTGTTGTTTTTTTCTTTGTTTTCCTTTTCTTTATCTCGACCTCAAAGAATTTGGCGCCATATAATATTTGGGATATCCCCAGATCATATTACCGCCGGCAGGTTTAAGGGGGGTCACCGTCTTTTGTTTATCTTTCTCTCTTTTTTATCTTTCTCTCCTTTTTCTCTCTTTCCCTGGCTTGTATCCATTCGGCCCCATTCAGCCAACTGTTTTAAGACGTTTATCCCCATCCAAGTGTCGATTTCTTCCTGGCGAGCGATAGCGAGCCATCATTGTTTGGAGAAATCCGGCTTCGCCGGAGAAATTTGTCTATAGAAAAATGTACACATTTAGCTTGCTGTCAAAACAAAAACATGTATATGCTGGCTCGCTACCGCTCGCCAGGAAAATATTGACACCTGGATGGGGGTAAACGTCTTAAAATGGTAGGCTGAATGGGGAGACAAATAGCAGGTCACCCCCCCCCCCCTCTTAATATCAGTCCTGTTCGGCACATTAGAAAGGTTGGGGATCTATTTATGGCTTGGCACTTCGGTTTATACAATGCTGTAGCCATAAATGTGTTCTCACCTCACCCCCCCCCCCCCCTCTCTCTCTCTCTCTCTCTCTCTCTCTAACCTGCTTTTTTTCTCTCTCTGGCTTGTATCCATTCGGCCCCATTCAGCCTACTATTATAAGACGTTTATCCCTATCCAGGTGTCGATTTATACCTGGCAAGCGATAGCAAGCCACCATATTTTGGATAATGAGTTAGACAGCTGGCTAAATTTGTACATTTTTCGATAGAAAAATGAACATTGTAACCTGGGATGTGTGGTGGTTACTTAATGATAATAATAATTAAGGAATACAATAAGGAAATGCCAATAGGTGTATTGGCTATACAGTATATTAAACAACAGGTTACAGTTAGAATATAGAATACCTCGTTGAATATATATAATATGGCTATAAACTTAACAGGAGTCAATGTTAAAGTAAAGGAGTGTATACAATGAATATAACTAGATTATAACTGTGTGTTGAGTATATAACTATGAAGGGGGTGTGGAGTCCAAGGGAGTACAAATGAGTTCAAGGAGGTCAAGTAACAAATAGTAGTGTTTAGTGAACAGTGTGGAGTACAGGGGTTAACTTAGAGTGACTGTCGGGGGGTTAGCTTAGAGTGACTGTCAAGGGGTTAACTTAGAGTGACTGTCGAGGGGTTAACTTAAAGTGACTGTCAAGGGTTAACTTATAGTGACTGTCAAGGGGTTAACTTAGAGTGACGGTCAAGGGGTTAACTTAGAGTGACTGTCAAGGGGTTAACTTAGAGTGACTGTCAAGGGGTTAACTTAGAGTGACTGTCAAGGGGTTAACTTAAAGTGACTGTCAAGGGGTTAGCTTAGAGTGACTGTCAAGGGGTTAGCTTAGAGTGACTGTCAAGGGGTTAACTTAGAGTGAATGTCAAGGGGTTAACTTAGAGTGACTGCCAAGGGGTTAACTTAGAGTGACTGTCAAGGGGTTAACTTAGAGTGACTGTCAAGGGGTTAACTTAGAGTGACTGTCAAGGGGTTAACTTAGAGTGACTGTCAAGGGGTTAACTTAGAGTGACTGTCAAGGGGTTAACTTAGAGTGACTGTCAAGGGGTTAACTTATAGTGACTGTCAAGGGGTTAAATTAGAGTTACTGTCAAGGGGTTAACTTAGAGTGACTGTCAAGGGGTTAACTTAGAGTGACTGTCAAGGGGTTAACTTAGAGTGACTGTCAAGGGGTTAACTTAGAGTGACTGTCAAGGGGTTAACTTAGAGTGACTGTCAAGGGGTTAATTTAGAGTGAATGTCAAGGGGTTAACTTATAGTGACTGTCAAGGGGTTAAATTAGAGTTACTGTCAAGGGGTTAACTTAGAGTGACTGTCAAGGGGTTAACTTAGAGTGACTGTCAAGGGGTTAACTTAGAGTGACTGTCAAGGGGTTAACTTAGACTCTTAGAGTGACTGTCAAGGGGTTAACTTAGAGTGACTGTCAAGGGGTTAACTTAGAGTGACTGTCAAGGGGTTAACTTATTGGTAGCAATAAATCCAGTTGTTACAAACATTTTATGAATGGAGGATGCCTTTAGGCACATGGACCTTTTTGTTTTATCTGTGTTGTTCCTTCCTCCGTTCATTGTCTCTTTAAAAAAAAAAAAAAAAAAAAAAAGAAGGGAGGAAAGAGCCTAGTGTGTGGCTCTTCTCCCTAAGGAGGGGATGGTTCACTTTTTGGGCGATTTTTGCATGTATTCATCATGTTTCTAGTGTCCTCCCTAGACCTCCATCAAATTTAAAAAACATCCATTAGATCCCCTTGCTAGATTAATTTGTAAATTTTTCGGTAGAAAAATTTCCCGGCCGAAGGCCGGTTCTTCCAACATTACAGGCTCACTATCGTTCGCTAGGGAAAAAATCGACACCTAAATAGCACGAAAGGTCTAAATATTGACTACGAAATGGGGCGAAAGGTGTTAAAATCGACAAAATAATGGGCCAAATGTCTTCAATTCTCAAAACTAATGGGGCTAAACAAAAAGGTGTTCTACTTGATTGGTGTTAGATTAAGTCATTATATAGGCAGCAATCACGTGTGTACTTGTGATAGTCTAAACATAATTTTGATGTAGAAAGCAGGGTTTTGCGTTATTGTTGTTTTGCATACTTCTGAGTTATTTCATTAACCCCTTCAGTACCGGGGACGTTTTTTTTAGTTTCATTCTAGCTATATTTAGACGATTTTGTGAAGTTTAAGAAGGATATGTGGTGGAAAGAAAGAGTTAAATGGTATAGTTCGAAGCCTGTTAACTGCTGGAGGTCAATTTTAAACTGAATAAAATCGTCTAAAAGCAGCCAGAAAAAAAATACAAAGATGTCGCCGGCACAGAAGGGGTTAATACACAAGAGTAAGCAATCTTGCGACCCGAATCCACTGTCTCAAGAATGCTAACTAAACTGTCTTGCAGGTGCGTTTGTACACAGGATGTTATGATTGACATGTTTAGGGGCTGGATTGCAAAGTGTACATTTTAGGAGTGCTTGTATAGAGTGGTGTGTAAGGTTGTTTATGAGTGAGCTAATGCAGGTGTCTTTTAATGGGTGTTTAAGGGGAGGTTTTTAGTTTGTTTCCTACTCCTCCAGCAATCTTAAAATTTCACCCCCTTGACCCTCTTTCAAGATAAATTTGTACATTTTTCGGTAGAAAAATTTCCCGGCCGAAGGCCGGTTACTCTTAAATTACAGGCTCGCTATCGCTCGCCAGGATAAAATCGACACCTAAATGACACGAAAGGTCTTAAAAGTGACAGAATGGGGCGAACGTCTTAAAATCTCAAAAGCAATGGGGCTAGACATGAGGGAAAAAGGGGTCAAGAAAAAATTCCCTCAAGTATAAATCTCCCCTTAAGTGTAGTTATAGATTCTTATAATGAATAATAGAAGTATATAATATAGTGTGGATATACAGTATATAATATAGTGTGGATATACAGTATATAATATAGTGTGGATATACAGTATATAATATAGTGTGGATATACAGTATATAATATAGTGTGGATATACAGTATATAATATAGTGTGGATATACAGTATATAATATAGTGTGGATATACAGTATATAATATAGTGTGGATATACAGTATATAATATAGTGTGGATATACAGTATATAATATAGTGTGGATATACAGTATATAATATAGTGTGGATATACAGTATATATAGTGTGGATATACAGTATATAATATAGTGTGGATATACAGTATATAATATAGTGTGGATATACAGTATATATATAGTGTGGATATACAGTATATAATATAGTGTGGATATACAGTATATAATATAGTGTGGATATACAGTATATAATATAGTGTGGATATACAGTATATAATATAGTGTGGATATACAGTATATAATATAGTGTGGATATACAGTATACTGTATATATATATTAGTTGCTGGTAGAAGGGTGAAGGAGTAACCAAATATGTAAATATATTGTGTTTCAACATAGTAGTGTCATAGTTATCCATTAATTAGCGAGAAATAAGTTGCGAAGGGATTAAATTGACCGTAAGTTGGTAATAAATAGTGTATGGTACTTCTGGGGGGGGGGGGGTTCAAGTATTTATGACTGGTATTTTTCGCATGATACCGCATTAAGGGGGGTGACCTGTTTTGGTTTTTGTTTTTTTCGGGTGAATGGGACTCGTTAGCCTTGGTCGGCAACTCATCTAGGGGAGACAACCTTATACAAATCTGGGTGGATGGGACTCGTCAGCCTTGGTTGGCAACCTGTCTAGGGGAGTAAACCTGATACAAATCCGTACTGCTTACCTAAGGGTAAGGCAGGTTAGTGGATGGATTAGCCAAACACCACTGTGGAAAAATAGTGCTAACAAGATACACAGAGGGCCTCGGAGTCGGACGGATCCTAAATTGAGTGGTCAATCCTGTAAGTCCTTCACTAAACTGGCTCGGGTTGTCCGTCTCACAGGGAATAGGTGCGCTTGGGGGCATTCTGTGTATGGCCACCCTCGTAAGGGGAGTAAGGCGTCCGGCAATAGATAGATAGATAGACCTGCTTTTTGTTATTTCTGTCCTTTTCTCTCTTTCTCTGGCTTGTATCCATTCGGCCCCATTCAGCCAACTATTTTAAGACGTTTATCCCCATCTAGGTGTCGATTTCTTCCTGGCAAGCGATAGCGAGCCAGCATTATATGAAGAAATCCGGCTTCGCCGGAGACATTTTTCTATCGAAAAATGTACAAATTTAGCCTGCTGTCAAACAAAAATAAAAAATATGCTGGCTCGCTACCGCTCACCAGTAAAAACTTGACACCTGGATGGGGATAAACGTCTTAAAACAGTCGGCTGAATGGGGCCAAATGGATACAAACCAGAGAAAGATAGAAAAGGACAGAACAAAAACAGGTCACCCCCCTTAATTCTCCCCTTGGTCTACTTCTCCTACCTCCCGATGAGTGTTAAGCTCGTGATAAGGTATAGTATTAGCTGTACCTATTCTGAGGGTTCATGACTACTCATATCACTCAATCATCCTCAATCTCACTCTCACCCTCCCTCACTTTCTTACCCACTATCTTATTCACTCTCTCTCTCTCTCTCTCTCTCTCTCTCTCTCTCTCTCTCTCTCTCTCTCTCTCTCTTTGTGATGTTATGCATGTGTGTGCATATACAAGTGTTTGTGTGTGATTGATTTTTACACGAATGTATTTTCTGTTCATCAATTCCTGAGCGCGGGCATGCTTGTGTGTCTGTGTGTGTGTGTGTGTAAGAGAGAGAGAGAGAGAGAGGGGGGGGGGGTTAGTGTGAGAGAGAGTAAGGCTATCTTAGAAAGTACCAACCAATCAGTGTGCGAACAGAAAGCTACAGTATATTGTAAAGCTGTTATGCCGAAAGAAAGTTACTGTACATGTGAGAGAAAGTGACATTGGTAGAGCGGCCGTAATAACATGGAAGTGTAACCGGTAATGTGTTCAGTCCGAGAAAGGCAAGAACAAAACACGATATGAAACAAAAAATAGCAAAACAAGTCAATACTTCTAATTTGTAGATGTAATATTTGTAGTGTTTCTAGTTGTATTGGTTGTTGTAGTTGTAAGTGGTGTGGTAGTTGCAGGGGTAATTGGCGTGGCAGTTGTAGTGGTGGTTGTTGTGATAGATGTACTGGTAGTTTGTATGGTAGTTGTAGTTACCGTTGTTATGGTAGTTGTTGAGGTAGTTCTTGTTTTGGTTGTAATGGTAGTTACAGTGGTAGTTATATTGTTATTTATAGTGATCGTTGTTGTAACAGTTGTAGTGTAGTTTTTGTGGTAGGTGTTGTGATAGTTGTAATGGTAGTTCTAATAGTAGATGTAGTGGTAGTTGTAGTGGTCGTTGTTGTAATAGTTGTAGTGGCAGTTGTAATAGTAGTTGTGGTAGCTGTATTGATAGTTGTCTGTTGTGGTAGTTGTAGTGGTCACAGTATTGGTAGTTGTTTGTTGTAGTAGTTGTTATAGTGGTAGGATTGATGTAGTGGTAGTTGGTGTGTATTTGTTGATTTAATTAATAATGTTTAGAAGTAAAGTTGGTTGGTGAACAAATATGATTATATAGTGATCGTTGTTGTGGCAGTTGTAGTTATAGAATACCGTTAGTTGTAATGGTAGATGTATGTCGTGATAGTTGTTGTGGTAGTGATTTGTGATTGTAGTGATAGTTGTTGTGGTAATGATTATGGTTCCATACACTGATAACAGTAACTTGTCACACATACACTGATAACAGTAACTTGTCACACATACAGTATGTCTAGAGTTACAGAATAACTCAAGTCAAGTTAACAAGATTACCGTGAATTAAAGGACTGGCTGAAAGTAATTAACATGATTATTAACTTGATGTTGTGAGAGAACATTTGAACACAAAGAACAACAGCTTCGTCCACTTGTGAGAATAAGACAGTACATTGTAGTCGATGCAACAGTAATATACTGGGTATATTTTCAGCTGACAGTAAATTGTCAAGTTCCCATTTGATTACACAGCTATCATGAAGATTTTTGTAGCGCAATATGTTGCTAAATAAAATATAACTTGAACTTATGATATAGAGACAAAATAGTTTTATATTCTACATTGGGTATCAGTATCAAGGGATTACATTTTGCTTGAGGGGAAAACAAGACTATATTTTGTGTTTGTAATATATAATGATAGTTGCCCTTCATTCATGGCCACCCCCTCTGGGGTCAAGGCGTCGGGCAATAGATAGATAGATAGATAGATAGACAGAGAGTTGCCATAGTGATTCATGGTTATAATAATGTATACGTTAGATTTTGTTATTATTTTTTATATTGGTTATTGGCATAGTAGCCCATGTGTATAATAGTATTAATAAGTAACACCCTGTATTTACGGTAGACCACAGTTTGTATTTATAATGGATAGTGGTAATTGGTGTAGTGATTCACGCTTATACAGTGTTAGCAATTATGTTAGACTATTGTATATGTTCACAATGTACAGACACAAAGTGGTTCATGTTTATAATATAAATTGTGTTAAACTATAATATGTGCTTACAATATATGGTGGTAGTTGTCATAGTGGTCCATATTTATAATAGCAATTGTGTTAGACTATAGGGTGTGTTTATAATGTATGGTGATAGTTTTGCTAAGATGTTTGTTGACATATATTACTGTAAGTCTGATCAGTCTTCTATAAATATACTGTGCCTTACTTAACATTGGGAAAGACGGGAGATTATTTATTAATCCATTTATCTATATATTTATTTATTTATTTATTTTTTAGCTGTCATGGTGGCTATTATTTATAATAGTAATGGTGTTAGAGGTCGCAGTGTCCGGCTGGAAACCCAGAGTGAAGTAACCCAACCTTGGGGATTTTGCGATTCACCAATGTGAGGTATAGCAAATTGACATAATAATAATAATAATAATAATAATAATACAAATTGTGTCATAAGCACCAGTTCTTTACAATAGTCAATTTAGTAGCACTCACATTATGTAACTATTCAAAGATTTTAAGCTGTATAATCTTTATAAATATTTCAGTCGACAGTACCATAAACTTTAAAAACAAAACAAAATCAGTTACTTCTTTAAATATATTACGGAATTGAGCAGTTCAAGTGAAACATGCTATACATTAAATAACGTGGGTAATTGGGAGAACTATTAACCAATTCAATTCCTAGAGGCCCTTTCTCAGCTAAGTAAAGCCGCATGGCAGTACATTGCAGAAACCGTGTGTTCAAACATATCAAAAACGTTACACAAAACAGGTGTGTCAATCAATTAGCACAAGTAACCTATTGAAACACCTGTATGTGCATCATGTTTGTTACATTTGGACACACAATGTATACACCGACTATACAGCATAGCATTATACCCAAATAATACATCATGGTTTGATCCAATGTGTTGACATATTTACACTATCTGATCCGACGTCTTGTGAGTTATTAGGATAAATGTGCTTAATTAGTATTGACATATTGCTTGCTGTTGCCATATTCGAACAATGTAACTTAGTTTGGCCGCAAAGCCAACGATAACGCCTTCCCAGACTTACTATAAAAAAAAAAAAAAAAAAATCTACCCATATCATCTTCAAGCTAAATTTGTATATTTTGCGATAGAGAACACAAGAACACAAGAACACAAGAAAATGGGAGTCTGCAGAAAGCCGATTGGCCCAAGCAAGGCAGATCCCTGTCCCACACAACCCCAGTTCAATCACAAAGCCCAATTATAGGCTCAACACTCTAATACCCTGAGGATCATCTTACCAAAACGGCCAGAGATCAATGCAGGATTATGGGGGTATGCAGAGCGCTGATTGGCCCAACCCGGCTGATCCCCCTTCACACCCAACCCTTCTCGTCCATATGCTTATCCAATTTTATCTTAAAGTTCCCTACCGTTTTAGACCCCACTATAGCACTTGGTAGTCCATTCCACCCATCTACAACTCTGTTACCAAACCAATATTTGCCTATATCTTTTCTGAAACGAAATTTATCTAATTTGAAACCATTGGTACGAGTTCTTTCACTATCACTGAGCTTTAGTACATTTGTCATGTCCCCTTTGTTAATCCCACTAACCCACTTGAACACCTCTATCATATCCCCTCTAACTCTGCGTCTCTCTAACGAATGTAAACCTAATTTCTTCAACCTTTCTTCATACGAAAGATTTCTAATATTATGGATCATTTTTGTCATTCTACGCTGTACTCTCTCCAATGAATCTATGTCCATTCTGTAATAAGGACACCAAAATTGGACAGCATAATCCATATGGGGTCTCACTAATGTCAAGTAAAGTTTTAAGATAACATCAGCAGTTCTGTTACTCACACTCCTAGAGATGAACCCGAGAATCCTGTTTGCCTTATTACGAACGCTTATATACTGTTTTCTAGGCTTCAAATCATTGCTAACAAACACACCTAGATCTTTCTCACAGTCTGAATTTTCTAATTCTAAATTAGCTAGTTTATATTTAAAATTTGTTTGCATCTTCCCTATCTTTAATACCTTGCATTTGTCAATGTTAAACTTCATCTGCCAATTTACTGACCATTCATGTAAGGTATCTAGATCCCTTTGGAGGCACTCTATATCGCTATCTGAATCAATTGATCTCCCCATTTTAGTATCGTCTGCGAATTTACTTATCCTACTAGTTATACCTAAATCTAGGTCATTTATGTATATAAGAAACAACAGGGGACCTAATACCGATCCCTGGGGGACACCACTTTTGACTGCTCCCCACTCTGACTTGGTACCATTTATACTGACTCTCTGTTTCCTACCAATTAGCCATGACCTAATCCATCCCAACAACGATCCTCTTATTCCATGTGCCTCAACCTTTCTCATCAATCTCTCATGAGGGACTCTGTCGAAAGCTTTACTGAAATCTAAATAAATAATATCATATGACTTGTCACTATCTACTGCTTCATATACCTCTGATAAAAAGCTAAGCAAATTAGTAAGGCAAGAACGTCCCTGAGTGAATCCATGCTGAGAAGAATTTATTAAGTTAAATTTGTCTAAGTGGCTTCTAATTTTCCTAGCAATAATAGACTCTAGCAACTTTCCTATGATTGATGTGAGACTAATGGGACGGTAATTGGATGCTATCGATTTATCACCTTTTTTGAAGATCGGAACTACATTTGCAAGCTTCCAAGCTTCTGGAACTAAACCTGTTTCTAAAGACTTGTTAAATAAAAATGCTAATGTCCTAATTGAAGGCCAATTTCTTATAAAGTTTCAGGCTCGCACGTCCAGACAAAAATTCCACGACTGAATGAGCTGCACGTCATAAAATCACCAAACTAATTGGGTGAAACGTCCTACGACCTCCAAAATGATAGAGCAAAATAGGACTGATCCAAAAAGCCCCTCCTCGGACCAAATAGGGTTAAGGGGGGATGGTTCACTTTTTGGTAGATTTTTGCATGTATTCATTATTTTTCTAGTTTCCTCCCTAGACCTCCATCAAATTAAAAAAAAAAAAATCCATTAGATCCCCCTTCTAGATTTATTTGTAAATTGTTCGGTAGAAAAAAGGCCGGTTCTTCCAAAATTACAGGCTCACTATCGTTCGCCAGGGAAAAAATCGACACCTAAATAGCACGAAAGGTCTAAATATTGACGAAGAAATGGGGCGAAAGGTCTTAAAATCAACTAACTAATGGGGCAAACATCTTAGCATCTGAAAACTAATGGGGCTAAGCAAGAGGGAGAAAGTGGTCCATAAAAGCGGCCCATAAGGAGTGTGCTTGTGATTGTGGGAAGGTGTAGAGGACGGGCCGGATGGGGAGGTACCAGGAAAATAACCACATAGTTGGAATACCCTCAACTATTGGTTGCTGACACACTATATACAGCAGAGTTAGGAATGATTTAATAATAAGCAAGTTAGAACTAAATATTTACAGATATACTTCTATACTATTGTAAATGTACAGAAAATAAGGGAACTATTTAATTGTCATTCTTATTTAGTGATGTTTAATCTTGCTAAGTTAATTAAATAAATTATAGTATAGTTTAAGCTTACGTAGAAATTATAGTATAGTTTAAGCTTACGTAGATATTATAGTATAGTTTAAGCTTACGTAGAAATTATAGTATAGTTTAAGCTTACGTAGATTATAGTATAGTTTAAGCTTACGTAGATATTATAGTATAGTTTAAGCTTACGTAGATATTATAGTATAGTTTAAGCTTACGTAGATATTATAGTATAGTTTAAGCTTACGTAGATATTATAGTATAGTTTAGCTTACGTAGATATTATAGTATAGTTTAAGCTTACGTAGATATTATAGTATAGTTTAAGCTTACGTAGATATTATAGTATAGTTTAAGCTTACGTAGATATTATAGTATAGTGATATTATAGTATAGTTTAAGCTTACGTAGATATTATAGTATAGTTTAAGCTTACGTAGATATTATAGTATAGTTTAAGCTTACGTAGATATTATAGTATAGTTTAAGCTTACGTAGATATTATAGTATAGTTTAAGCTTACGTAGATATTATAGTATAGTTTAAGCTTACGTAGATATTATAGTATAGTTTAAGCTTACGTAGATATTATAGTATAGTTTAAGCTTACGTAGATATTATAGTATAGTTTAAGTTTACGTAGATATTATAGTATAGTTTAAGCTTACGTAGATATTATAGTATAGTTTAAGCTTACGTAGATATTATAGTATAGTTTAAGCTTACGTAGATATTCATACTGTTTGTATATAATTGTTTTGTTTCTTTATTGTATCTTGTGTGTTGTCTGAGCTAAAAATTGATTGTAACTTATGTACTCATATACTCCAGCAGGGGTCGCCTGAG
This sequence comes from Paralithodes platypus, assembly GCA_032716605.1. Classification (NCBI taxonomy): domain Eukaryota; kingdom Metazoa; phylum Arthropoda; class Malacostraca; order Decapoda; family Lithodidae; genus Paralithodes; species Paralithodes platypus. The sequence goes on along the minus strand of CM064513.1, from coordinate 52,975,174 downwards.
TTAAATAAACCTTTCAACCTTTCAAACTTGGTAGTATAATTTTAAAGATTAACTATACAGGTGCGCTTACTTATCAATACATATAGTGTACAATATTATACAATATATGTGTGTGTGTGTGTGTGTGTGTGTGTGTGTGTGTGTGTGTGTGTGTGTGTGTGTGTGTGTGTGTGTGTATGTATGTATGCATGTATAAGAGAGAGACAGAGGGCTCTATCGTGTACAGTCTATAATATCCATAGTAACAATAAACCCTATCATTCACAACAAGTTCCCTGAAACATCTTGCTCTACGAATACCAAGTCACACCACCCATATTCGCCAACTGTTAACCATTTCAGTCAAGTTAGGTTTTATACTAGCTACCTAGAGACGATTTTAATCAATTAATGCTATCAGGTCCGACGTCTTTGTGGGTTATTACGATATTTTGTTTAATTACTATTAAGGATTTTGCTTGCTTTTGCCGTTTTCAAGCAATGTATTATAGTGTGTCCCTCAGACTAACAAAAACGCCTTCCCAGATTATATTAACACTAAAAGAAGGCCCACCCAGACTCCCTTCAATCTAAATTTGTACATTATTGATATACAAATGACCCAGCCTAAGGCCGATTTCTTCTAAGTTACAGGCTCGCTATAGATCGCTAGAAAAATCGACATCTGAATGGGAGGAAGCGTATTATTATCACAAAACTAATGGGGTGAAATGTCTTTAAGTCTCGACCAAACAAATGGAGCAAAACAGGGGAACTCCAAAGACACCTTCCTCGGACCAAACAGGGTTAAGATGGGGTGCAGGGCTGGAGAGATAATAGGCAGGTACACAGACGCCGCGTGTCTTACAAGTTCCATTGATTGATGGTTAGACAGGAGCCATATACTGTAGTGACCATCCAAAGTCTTCCCAGGGTCCAGAAAGGGTATTTAAGGGGAGATGGGCCACTTTTCTGCGCCCACTTCTCCCTCATGCTTAGCCACATTAAGTTTTACATTTTAAGACGTTCGTCCCATTAGCTTGGTTATTTTACGACATTTCGCCCCATTTCTTTGTCAATTTCAAGACCTTTCGTGTCATTTAGGTGTCGATTTTTACCTAGCGAGCTATAGCGAGCCTGTAATTGAGGATGAACCGGCATTCGGCCGGGACATTTTTCTATCAAAGACGTTTCACCCCTTTAGCTTCGCGATAATAAGACGTTGTACCTCATTCAGGTATCGATTATTTCTGGGCGAGCAATAGCGAGCCTGTAGCTTAGAAGAAACAGGTATTTGGCCGGGCCATTTTTTATCGAAAAATGTACAAATTTAACTTGAAAGTATTCTAGGTGTATATTTGTTTAGTGTTACGGAATTCTGGGAAAACGTTTTTGTTAGTTTAGGGGACAAACGAAAATTCATTGCTCGAAAATGGCAAAAACAAGTAAAATCCTCAATAATAAATCCTCAATAATAAATCCTCAATAATAAATCCTCAATAATAAATCCTCAATAATAAATCCTCAATAATAAATCCTCAATAATAAATCCTCATCATAAATCCTCAATAATAAATCCTCAATAATAAATCCTCAATAATAAATCCTCAATAATAAATCCTCAATAATAAATCCTCAATAATAAATCCTCAATAATAAATCCTCAATAATAAATCCTCAATAATAAATCCTCAATAATAAATCAACAAATAGCATAATACCCCACGAGACGACAAACCAGATAGTGTCAAAGGAATAATGTTGTGTTCATCTTAATTGTTATCGTCATCTTTAATCTTAATCTTAACTGTCTTGGTAGCGTAATGGTTAGTGCGCTGAATTTCGGTGTGAGTATCCTGGGTTCGAATTTTTGGAGCACCACATGGCCTCATTAGTTTCATTGATTTCATTAATTAGGTTTATTTGTAAGTTAATTGGTGGGTTGTTGATAAATATGAATTTAGGTTGGGGGCCGGGGGAGTGCTGGAGTGACCTTGGTGATCCCTGGTCTCTGGGTCTTTTCCTGGGTGACCTAGATGCGTGTGAATTTGTGTTTTTGTTTTTGTGTGTTCATTGTTTTTTGTTTTGTGTTTTTGTAATTTTGTGTTGTCCCTATTCGGGCTCTGTCTCGAGTCGGCCACCCACAGTAAAACAAAAAAAAACAAAAAACAAAAAAACACACACACACACACACACACAAACAAAAAAACAAACAGAAAAAAATGGGGAATGGGCCCGAGTAAATAGATAGATAGAAAGACTATACAACCCAAGTGTAAATAGTGGAGGATGGACAGGATGCTTGGTCGTGACTGTACCCCAGCCACAGGATATGATACATCCATACCCCCGGGAGACTTCCAAACTAAGGATGTGTTAATAAAGCCTATACTGATAACGTACACACACACACAAACACACACACACACACACACACATACACCCACAGGCCAAAGGTTAAATGCTGAGTTAGATGGGTAGTTATATGGATGGTTTGATGGATAGCTAGATGAGTGGTTGTTGTTGTTGTTCTTCCCCAAGCTGCCTGGCCGAACAGCCCCAAGGCCCCGAGCAAGGCCAAGGCCATAACCGAGCGCCCCCACAGAACCCTCCCTGCCGACCACAATAAAGCCTGGGTGACCGAAGCCACTCCATGGCGGGAGCTGAGGAGGGTGCGGAAACGCCCGGGAAACCAAAGCCCCACCCAGGGCCTTGTGCCCCTCAGCAATTATGAAGAGAAAGTTGAGGGGCAAAGGAAAGATGTGACGCTTTGGCTTCCAATCTTGGTAGATTAGGAGGTCAATCCACGCAAGCGACGCCGTCACTTGAGATCTAGAAAATATATAAGTAAAAGGAACAGTCAGAGTAAGCTATGGGTATGGCAGAGATCGCTCAGCTCTCACTCTGATAGACCAGCCCATCACCACATGACTAGAACCCAATCCTCTCAGCATCAGCTAGGAAAGGCCCTAGAAAGCCGCCTTTGGCGGGGGGATAGCTCCCCTATTTCAACCCTTTTCGGGGTTGGGCACCCGCCCATTAAAATGGATTTAAATGGATAGTTAGAAGGATAGTTATATTGATAGTTAGATGGATAGTTAGTTGGATAGTGAGATAGTGGTTAGATGGATAGTTAGATAGATGGTTAAATGTATAGTTAGAAGGATTGTTAGATGGATAGCTAGATGGATGGTTAGTTGGATAGTGAGATAGTGGTTAGATGGATAGTTAGATAGATGGTTAAATGTATAGTTAGAAGGATTGTTAAATGGATAGTTAGATGGATGGTTAGTTGGATAGTGAGATAGTGGTTAGATGGATAGTTAGATAGATGGTTAAATGTATAGTTTGAAGGATTGTTAGATGGATAGTTAGATGGATGGTTAGTTGGATAGTGAGATAGTGGTTAGATGGATAGTTAGATAGATGGTTAAATGTATAGTTAGAAGGATTGTTAGATGGATAGTTAGATGTTAGATAGTTAGATAGTTAGTTGGATAGTGAGATAGTGGTTAGATGGATAGTTAGATAGATGGTTAAATGTATAGTTAGAAGGATTGTTAAATGGATAGTTAGATGGATGGTTAGTTGGATAGTGAGATAGTGGTTAGATGGATAGTTAGATATATGGTTAAATGTATAGTTTGAAGGATTGTTAGATGGATAGTTAGATGGATGGTTAGTTGGATAGTGAGATAGTGGTTAGATGGATAGTTAGATAGATGGTTAAATGTATAGTTAGAAGGATTGTTAGATGGATAGTTAGATGGATGGTTGTTGTTGTTGTCGTAGCCCCAAGATGCCTTTTATGGGAATCCCGCAGCATCCAGATAGTCCCACGAGCCGGGGTACAGTGAGATCCGTTTGTGAGGGGACAGCGGGGGAGGAGGTCAGTTTCCTCCAACCACAGCTACCCCACCATCGCCACCATGGCAGGCGGATCTCATCGGTGCGTCATTTCCCCTTTTAGTCGCCTTGTACGATATGCAGTAGGATACGTGAAGCATATTCTTTTCCTCCACTAAATATAGTACCCCTTACCCCCAGGGGTACTAGATGAATGGTTAGATGGAGAGTTAGATGGAAAGTTAGATGGAGAGTTAGATGGATAGCTTGATGAGTGTTTAGATGGATTGTTAGATGGTGTCAATTATTTTCTGAGCGAGTGATAGCGAGCTTGTTACTTAGAAGTAATCGGCCTTCGGCCGGGACAGTACATATTTAGCTTAAAGGGGATCTTGGTGGGTATTTTTAGTTTGAAGAAAGGCTGGGAAATCTTTTCTGTTAGCCTACGAGACAAACTAAAATACATTGTTCTAAAATAACATAAACAAGCAAAATCCTAAAAAATAATTAAACAAAATATCATAACAACCCACAAGACGTAGGACCTGATAGTTTTTTTTTTATTATTTATTTTTTTGCGGAACTTGTTGATCAGCAGGTTTGTTGTTCTAACACATTTTGTTTTTGTTATGTGTGTATTTGCTTCACTTTTCTGCAATTGGCAACTAAACATGGCAGAACATTTTAAGTAAGTGAATTGTTAAATAGGTAAAATTTAAAAGTAATCTAACCAGAGTTGTGGAGAAAAGTTGCTAGTAAGAGAAACCATTGTGACTCCTGTTTGACGACAATGTTGGGGATGTCCAGTCATTATGATCAGCCTTGGGTCGACACATACATCACGTTTTCTGTACCACACTCTTCTATTATGTAACCCAAACATGGAAACATTATCATTCCTATCACTGTGCTTCAGGGATGGATGATAATGGAGGCTAATGGTATACTCCAATATATATATATATATATATATTATATATATATATATATATATATATATATATATATATATATATATATATACTGTATATATATATATATATATATATATATATCCGGTATATATATATATAATATATACAGTATATATATATATAATATATATATATATATATATATATATACCGTTATATATAAATATATACATTATATAATTATATATATATATATATATATATATATATAATTATATATATATATAGTACACTGTATATATATATATATATATATATATATATATATATATATTCTTCTATTCTATATATTATTACTATATTAATAATAAGATTTATAAAAAATAAGCAAATCAATTCCATTGAAGTTTAAAAGAGTAATAGATTATTTATAAATAGAGTTAATTTATAAAAGTTAAAATATTTAGAGAGTACCCTACATCTGCGTGTTTGGTATTTAGAGGTTGTGGTGCCTGAGATACCCAGCCTGGAACACAGGGGCTAATATATATTATCCATGTTATCGTTGTTTACCTTCACCGGAATAATTTGATGCAAAGTCCTACACAGTAAGGACTCCTCCGCCCAACATACCCTCCAGTATTGTTGCTGACCCGTGTGTGTGTGTGGTGTGGTACAAGCGGTCACCTGACCCCAACACCCAACAACTTCTACCTTCCTACCCACGAGAGCAGTCATGGTTTCCATTAGTTTTGCAGTTTACGAAGAAGAAAATATATATATAATACCTCCCCAGACTCCCCTTCAAGCTAAAAACGCTCTACCAGAACCCCTTCACTGGAGAATATCCTGACCGAAGGCAGATTACCGCTCGCCAGGAAGAATTTAACACCTGAATGGGTAAAACATCTTTTAATAGCCAAAGTAATGGGGGAAACATCTATTTATTGCAAAATAACGTGGCAACACAGGGGTGATAGCAAAAAGCCCATCCCTGGCTTAGATATAGGTAAGGAGTGATCATGATCCGTGTGTGTGCTCTGGTACAGGTGGATAAATGCCCAAACACGCTTGCCTTCCTGCCCCCACCACAACCTGTGACCCAAAAAACACGGTGGAATAACCCGTGTTGCCGAAGGTGGGTGGGTAGAGGGAGGGGGCAGTGTGGGGTAAGGGGAGGAGGCGGTGTGGGGTAGAGGGAAGGGCGGTTGGGGGTAGAGGGAGGGGGCGGTGGGGGGTAGAGGGAGGGGCGGTGGGGGGTAGAGGGAGGGGATGGTGTGGGGCTAGAGTGAGGGGGTAGCGTGGGGTTGTGGGGGGGAACTGTTTACACTTTCCTTCTCACACACCCAGGTACTCCAGCCCGTCCTCCGCTCTGGTGAAAACCCAAGGACGACAATCACTGTCCATTAATTCTTGGTTGTATGTACCGCCGCGGGTGTACACGACTCAACACACTCCTTAGGATCGATACACTCCTTCGATTCAATACACTCCTGAAAGACAACCTATATACAGTATGTGTCATGTAGGGAAGTGACTATTAGTGATACTTTTGACAGGAAATTCCTTCTATATTTCCAGCCAGCCGGCTGGTTGATTGGATAACGTCTTGACCAAGGCCCTGGTCTGGTCTTGACCTATCCACGAAAGCTTCTAAAAATGTTCGAATCAGAACTACTGATCGCGACTGTACGTAGAGCCAATTACAGTAGCAGGTGTGTGGTGGTGCTTGAGTGTTTTACATAGATGTACAGTCAACTCGTTTAATCCGCAGAGTATCGGAAATTTTAGTTATGCAACTATATTTATACAGATTGCTCTAGGAAACTGTATTGCTTATACATTTCTTAATTCATCTCTTTTCCATTTTATACATTGCACATATATTTTATACATTAACCTTTAAGCTTTTCATAAACCTAAGCAATATTCTGAGACTGCGGATTATACGAGTTGACTGTAGATAGATTTACATATACACACGGACTACACACACCTTACAATCCAAACGAGGTGGTCAGAACTCAACCCCTTTTATACCGGCGACGTCTTTTTGTATTTCATGCTAGATATAGTTAGACGATTTTATGCAGTTAAACCAGGATCTGTGGTAGTAAAAAGGGTTAAGTGCAATAGTTCGAAGCCTGTTAATTGCTGGAGGCCCTTTTTAAACTGAATGCAATGTCCAATGGTAGCCAAAATAAGTTAAAAGGACGGCACCGGTACACAAGGGGTTAATTTGAGTAAAGATAGCAGCACCCAAATAAAGAATAGTGGAAGAAAAGTCTAGCACAGGAGAAGAATCTTAAGGGGAGATGGGCCGTTTTTCTGGTCTCCTTTCTCCCTCATGTTAAGCCCCATTTGTGTTAAGATTATAAGACGGTCGGCCCATTAGTTTGGCGATTTTAACACCTTTCGCTCCATTTCATTGTCAATATTAAGACTTTTCGTGCCATTTAGGTGTCGATTTTTTCCTGGTGAGCGATAGCGAGCCTAAAATTTTAAGAAGGACCGGCCTTAGGCCGGGAAATTTTTCTACCGAAAAATGTACAACTTTATCTTGAAGGGGGGTCTAGGGGGTGTTTTTCTAAGCTTGGTGGAGGTCTAGCGAGGAAACTTAAAAATATAGGAATATATGAATTAATAAACCCCAATCATCCCTTAAGTGCGGTGTGTGGGATATAATAAGGGGGGGGGGGGGGGGGTGATAGTAGAAAGCTAGGTAGCGTAACTGATGGCTCTCTCCCCACAAGCCTCCTCCGGGCCCGCTCACTGCTGATGTAACCCACAGCAGGTGTTATGCTACCCTATACTAGGTTCACGTTAGGCTGGCACCCAAGTCTACCTTTCTCTTCAAAGTTACTCTTATGTAGTTCAATTTATTAGCATCTTTTGGATATAATTGAAGTTATTAGGGTGTTTCTTCTATTATCACTGATGGTTTAGCGTAATTTTTCATTTCTCGGCTAATTATGTATTCACCTAGAACCCCTTCAATCTAAGATAAAGTCCCTCCAAGACCCCTTGCATACTAAATGTATAAATTTTTCGGTAGAAAAATACCCTCGCAAAAAGCGGGGTTTCACCAATAGGCGTAATCATAACGCCATGGCTAAGCTAGACCTATGAGAGTTCCGTATGGAGCTCTGTGGTCTGGTTAATCTGCTCTACTTAAGGGGAGGTATTTAGTTTCTTCCCTAGAACTCCATCAAGCTTATAATTACACCCCTTAGACCCCCTTTCAAGATAAATTTGTACATTTTTCGGTAGAAAAATTTCCCGGCCGAAGGCCGGTTCCTCTCAAATTACAGGCTCGCTATCGCTCGCCAGGAAAAAATTGACACCTAAATGGCACGAAAGTTCTTAAAATTGACAGAAATGGGGCGAAAGTTCTTAAAATCGCCAAACTAAAGGGGGCGAGCGTCTTAAAATCTAAAAAGCAATGGGGCTAAACATGAGAGAGAAAGGGGTCCAGAAAAAAATCCCTCAAGTGGAAATCTCCCTTTAACTAACTAACCCGCCAAGAAAAAAGTTAAAAAAATGATTGGCCAGAGCGTGGGACCCCTAAAAGACCACCCCTGGGTTAAATACAAGGGGACGTTATCATATTTAATATTAAATACTTAGTATTACTGGCATATATATTTGCTAAGTTTGCTCCCTAGACCTCTACCAAGCTTAAGAAATAAATATCCCAAATATCCCCTTCTCGATAAATATCCCAAATACCCCCTTCTCGATAAATATCCCAAATACCCACTTCTCGATAAATATCCCAAATACCCCCTTCTCGATAAATATCCCAAATACCCCCTTCTCGATAAATATCCCAAATACCCGCTTCTCGATAAATATCCCAAATACCCCCTTCTCGATAAATATCCCAAATACCCCCTTCTCGATAAATATCCCAAATACCCACTTCTCGATAATATCCCAAATACCCCCTTCTCGATAAATATCCCAAATACCCCCTTCTCGATAAATATCCCAAATACCCCCTTCTCGATAAATATCCCAAATACCCCCTTCTCGATAAATATCCCAAATACCCACTTCTCGATAAATATCCCAAATACCCCCTTCTCGATAAATATCCCAAATACCCCCTTCTCGATAAATATCCCAAATACCCCCTTCTCGATAAATATCCCAAATAACCCCTTCTCGATAAATATCCCAAATACCCACTTCTCGATAAATATCCCAAATACCCCCTTCTCGATAAATATCCCAAATACCCCCTTCTCGATAAATATCCCAAATACCCACTTCTCGATAAATATCCCAAATACCCCCTTCTCGATAAATGTGTAAATTTGTCGGTAGCAAAAAGCAGGTTCCTCGTAAAATAAGGGCTCGCTATCGGTCACCAGGAAAAAATCGACACCTACATGGCACGAAAGATCTGAATATAGACAAAGAAATGGGCGAAAAGTCTGAACATTTGAAAACTAATGGGGATAAACCTGAAGAAAAAAGGGGGTTCAGAAGAAAAAAAAAATACTTGCCCTTAACCCCTATAGTACCAGGGACGTCCTTGTCATCATATTCTGGCAACTGTTAGACGATTTTATTCAGATTAGGAAGGACCTCTAGCAATACTTAGTCTTCAAACTATCTCGACCAACCGTTTTGCCTACCACAGATCCTTCCTAAGCTGCATAATATCGTCTAAATATAGCTAGAATATAGTATAACACACGTCGCTGGTACTCAAATGGTTAAGGTACAATGAATAAGGCGTTATGATAGAGGTCTAGCTGAAGTAACTGGTGGTTTTCTCCCCACAAGCCTCCGGGGCCAGTTGAATACTGATGCAATCCACGTCAGGTGTTAACTTTTACCTCACCGAGAAGTTATATGTGTACCTGCGGCCAATACAAACACCTATCAATAGTCGACTTTTACCTCACCGAGAAGTTATATGTGTTCCTGCGGCCAATACAAACACCTATCAATAGTCGACTTTTACCTCACCGAGAAGTTATATGTGTACCTGCGGCCAATACAAACACCTATCAATAGTCGACTTTTACCTCACCGAGAAGTTATATGTGTTCCTGCGGCCAATACAAACACCTATCAATAGTCGACTTTTACCTCACCGAGAAGTTATATGTGTTCCTGCGGCCAATACAAACACCTATCAATAGTCGACTTTTACCTCACCGAGAAGTTATATGTGTTCCTGCGGCCAATACAAACACCTATCAATAGTCGACTTTTACCTCACCGAGAAGTTATATGTGTGTTCCTGCGGCCAATACAAACACCTATCAATAGTCGACTTTTACCTCACCGAGAAGTTATATGTGTACCTGCGGCCAATACAAACACCTATCAATAGTCGACTTTTACCTCACTGAGAAGTTATATGTGTACCTGCGGCCAATACAAACACCTATCAATAGTCGACTTTTACCTCACCGAGAAGTTATATGTGTACCTGCGGCCAATACAAACACCTATCAATAGTCGACTTTTACCTCACCGAGAAGTTATATGTGTACCTGCGGCCAATACAAACACCTATCAATAGTCGACTTTTACCTCACCGAGAAGTTATATGTGTTCCTGCGGCCAATACAAACACCTATCAATAGTCGACTTTTACCTCACCGAGAAGTTATATGTGTTCCTGCGGCCAATACAAACACCTATCAATAGTCGACTTTTACCTCACTGAGAAGTTATATGTGTTCCTGCGGCCAATACAAACACCTATCAATAGTCAGTCGACTTTTACCTCACCGAGAAGTTATATGTGTTCCTGCGGCCAATACAAACACCTATCAATAGTCGACTTTTACCTCACTGAGAAGTTATATGTGTACCTGCGGCCATTACAAACACCTATCAATAGTCGACTTTTTGTTGTTGTGGTTGTGTGTTTTTTTTCTTCTCTCTTCTTCTTCTTCTTTTTATTCTTCTTGGAGATCATAGGTCGGCAGTGGATAATACAAAACTGATATGGGTGTATGTGTTTCTTCGTCTTACTTTAATTTAACATGAACCATTATGGGCTACAAGAAGATAAATTCCATACTGAAATACTTGAAAATCCTCGATTTAGAGAGTGTAGCCCTGCAAAGTGTGACTCTGATTTAGAAAAGCCAATGTAATTTGCAGCAAAAACCTCTCGTATGACACCGGCTTCAGAATAAGCTTATTTCAGTAAAGCCACACGATCACGTTAGTGGTGAATGTATCAGAGTAAAATATATACTGAAGAAGTCTGTTTTCTTGCTTTTTCACCTCTATTATAACGGTATTTTGAATCCTGTTGTTGATAGCCCCTGAAAATAGCAAGGATTGTTTCGGATCCCAGACTTCGATGCAATTCGCTCTCGTGTTCCCAGCTTAGACTACTCTAAATTCTTAACTCTCTGGCTCAAACTTTCCTGTCTCTCTCAGACTAAATACTTCTGTGCTGTCTATCTATCCTCAAACTCCACTGATTTTCCTAAATTCTTCGACTATTTAACCTCTAAACTGGAACACATCCTATCAACTTCCCGTTTCTCTAAAATCTTTATCTTAAGAGAGTTCAATGTTCACCACCGCCATTGTATCTCCTCTCCTTTCACTGACCAACCTGGTGAACAAGCTCACATTTATCTATTCTATCCTAGATGACCTAGAGCAGTTAGTCCAGCACCCTACTTCTGTCCCTGACCGCCTAGGAGATCAGCTCAAAAACCTTGACTTATTTATAACCTATATATTTCGCTGTAAACCTTCTCTTTCCGTTGGGCTCCTTCAATCATAATCTTATCTGTGCTACCTGTCCTATCTCTCCAGTACGGCCATCCATCGGATCCTCCCAGCTGGCGGAGCTTGTAGCACTTTGGCACTGCCGATTGGGAGGCTATTCGGCAATACTTCTTTGATTTCCCATGGAATGATTTTTGCTTCCGTGGCTGAGGACCATTGGAGTGTGCCGAGTGCATTACCGAGGAAAATCCTCTTGGGCATACATTCCAGTTTCTTTCTCTCAGTCTAATGCATACACATCTTGGTTTACTCACATTTGTTCTACTGCTGTCCGCAATAAGGAGGAAGCATTCAAACAGTTCCGTCGCCTTTAAACTTTCATAGTTTCTATGTTTCTGCCCGGAATCAAACTAAATCTGTTCTTTGATTCGCCAATACTCTTTCATTAATAACAAATGCTCTAAACTTTACAACTCTAGTTCTTCCCGAGATATCTGGCATCTAGCCAAAACCTCTCCAATAATTTAATTTCCTCAGCTTTCCCTTCTCTTTTCCACTCTGACGGTACCACCGTCACTTCTTCCTCTGACAAAGCTGAACTCTTCGCTCAAACTTTCGCTAAAAACTCCACCTTGGATGATTCTGATGCTATTCCTCCCTCCCTCTCCTCCCCCTCTCACTTACTTAAAGTTATACCTAGTATCATAATCTGTTTTAAGGATGTACGTTCTGCTCTCCCTGGGCTTAATACTAAGAAAGAAGGTGTATGGACCGAATGGTGTTCCCCCTGTTGGACTTAAAAAACTGTTCTTCCATGCTGACTCTCTGCCTAGGCAAGCTCTTCCATCTCTGGCTTTCCTCTAACATCTTCCCTTCTCCCTGGAAGATTTCTCTCGTTCAACCTGTCTCAAAGAAGGGTGACCGCTCTCAATCCTCCAACTATCGTCCCATTGCTCTCAATTCTTGCATCTCTAAAAAGTTATAACCTATTCCTAATTCAAAATTTCTTAAGCATCGGTCTTCCCTTAATCTTCTTTCAGGACACCAGTATGGTTTCCTTAAGGGCCCCTCTACTGCTGATCTCCTTAATTATCTTACTAACTCTTGGTCACCCTCCATTCGGGACTTCGATGAGACTGTTTCTATTGCACTAGACATATCGACAGCCTTCAATAGAGTCTGGCACGAATCTCTAATTTCCAAACTACCCTCCTTCGGTTTCTATCCCACTATTTGTGCCTTAGTAGCTGGCCATTTCATAGCTGCAGATGTGAACGGCCATCGCTCACTTCCTCAACCTATCGATTCCGGTGTTCCTGAGGGTTCTGTTCTGTCTCCAGTTCTCTTCCTAATATTAATAAATAATATTCTCGACTGTACCTCTAGCTCTATTCACTCATATACTGACATAATCTATCAACTATTTCCGATTGGGGCAGAGAATATCGTGTTACTTTCAATACCTCCAAGACCCAATTTTGACTTTAAAGTACCTTGAATTTGGATCTCTATCACTCTTTTAACTTGGGGGAGGGGGGGGGGGGGACACTTGTTACAAGCAGCTTTACCTTTCGTCTCCTTCATACACATAGGATAAAAAAAAAAAAAAAAAATCAAAGTGTATAATTTAGTAGCCTATTGAAGTGACCCCCACAGATAAACAATGAATGTGTGAAGCAGCAATACCGGCTCGTCTGGTTAACTTCTTATGTATATAGTATGATGCCGCAGTCTTACAGATTTTCTGGTTAACATTATAGACTTGTATTTTCTGGTTAACATTATAGACTTGTATTTTTGCTATTCGTTTTAGTCCTATTTGGTCCGAGGGAGGTCTTTTTGGGTCTCCCCTGTTGCACTCTATTAGTTTGGAGATTTTAAAACGTTTCACATTATTAGTTTGGCGATAATATGACACTTCACCCCATTCATGTGTCGTTTGGCGATAATATGACACTTCACCCCATTCATGTGTCGTTTGGCGATAATATGACACTTCACCCCATTCATGTGTCGTTTGGCGATAATATGACACTTCACCCTATTCATGTGTCGTTTGGCGATAATATGACACTTCACCCCATTCATGTGTCGTTTGGCGATAATATGACACTTCACCCCATTCATGTGTCGTTTTTGTTTTCTAGGTGAGCGATAACGAACCTGTATATTAGAATATATCGGCCTTAGGTCGGGACATTCGAAAAATGCAATTATTTTGCTTGAAAGAGCTCTGGATGGGCATTTTTTAGTTTGAAGGTAGACTTTTTTGTTAGCCTAGAGAACAAACTATAACACATCGCTCGAAAATGACAAGAGCAAGCCAAATCCTCCACAATGATTAAGAGAGCCCACCTTGCTTTTTTCTCTTTCTCTCCCTCTCTCTTTGGCTTTTATCCATTCGGCCCCATTCTGCCTACTGTTTTAAGACGTTTACCCCCATCCAGGTGTCAATATTATCCTGGCGAGCGGTAGCGAGCCAGCATATATATATTTTTTGTTTTGACAGCAAGCTAAATTTTTACATTTTTCGATAGAAAAATTTCTCCGGCGAAGCCGGATTTCTCCATACAATGCTGGCTCGCTATCGCTCGTCAGGAAAAAATCGACACCTGGATGGGGATAAACGTCTTAAAACAGTTGGCTGAATGGGGCCGAAAGGATACAAACCAGAGAAAGAGAGAAAAGGAGAGAAAGATAAGAAAAAGCCGGTGACCCCCCTTAAACAAACCCTCGTACTAACCCCCCGGAGAGGTCGGAGGGGGTAGCGTTTTAAAGGCCTACTTGTTGTTGTCAGCATAATACCTTCCCCAGGCCAGCCAGTCATCATCCTGCTTGTGCGGGTTGTTCACCTTCCGAGGCCGTGGACTGTATAACCCCTTCACTCTATCAAAGCCAGGGAGGGTCTTGTTTTAAGGGGAGGTTTTTAGTTAGTTCGCTAGACCTCCATCAAGCTTAACATTACAGACCCTAGACCCCCTTTCAAGATAAATTTGTACATTTTTCGGTAGAAAAATGTCCCGGCCGAAGGCCGATTCCTCCTAAATTACAGGCTCCCTATCGCTCGTCAGGAAAAAATCGATAACTAAATGGCACGAAAAGTCTTAAAATTGACAGAAATAGGGCAAAAGTTCTTAAAATCGCCAAAATAATGGGGCGAACGTCTTAAGATATCAAGAGCAATGGGGCTAACCATGAGGGAGAAAGGGGTCAAGAAAAATATCCCTCAAGTGGAAATCTCCCCTTAACCCACCCACCCACCCATACCTTGTTTTGCCCCTCTAGTATGGCGAACCCACCCTAACTGTTTGGCGATTTGAAGACACTTTGCCCGATGAATGTGGCGATTATTAGACGAAAAGTGTACACAACTAGCTCGAAGGAGGTCTGCGTGGGCCTTTTGTTGTTTAAAGGAAGTCTGGGAAGGCGTTCATGTTAGCTTAGGGGACAAACTAAATACATTTCTCAAAAATACCAAAAGCAAGTAAATTCTTCATTAACAATTATATATATATATATATATATATATATATATATATATATATATATATAATATATATATTAAACCCCAAGAGGTGTTGAGTGTTAAGTTGTATGATGTTCAATATATAATTCTGACATGCTGATATAGTATTCTTAAACACTCCCTTGGGCTGCATACACCAATTAAGTTTATTATATTTATATATATATATTGTATATTGACTGCCGTGGTGTAATTGATTAAAGCGTCGGCTACCATCCTGATGGTCGATGGTTCGATCCCCACTGAGAGACTAGAAACATTTAGTGGCTCACGTGTATTTGTGATATATTCTCCATATATATATATATATATATATATATATATATATATATATATATATATATTTGTTCAGGCTAGGCCTAACCGTGTTAAATTTATCATGAGTTAGTGTGCCAGATACCTGTGAAGGCAATTGTACCTCGTCCCTATCCAACCCTATGCTGTATCCTGCCCATCCTACCACCCATACAGTACCGGTGACGTCCTTGTTTTATATTGCGGCAACTGTAAGACGATATTACTCAGATTATGAAGGACCTATGGTAATAATATGGCTTCAAACTATCTCCACCAACCCTTTTAACTATCACAGATCCTTCCTACGCTGCATAATATCGTCCTAATATATCTAGAATTTAAGATAACACACGTTGCTGGTACTCAAAGGGTTAACATCGTCCTAATATAGCTAGAATATAAGATAACACACGTTGCTGGTACTCAAAGGGTTAACATCGTCCTAATATAGCTAGAATATAAGATAACACACGTCGCTGGTACTCAAAGGGTTAACATCGTCCTAATATAGCTAGAATTTAAGATAACACACGTCGCTGGTACTCAAAGGGTTAACATCGTCCTAATATAGCTAGAATATAAGATAACACACGTCGCTGGTACTCAAAGGGTTAACATCGTCCTAATATAGCTAGAATATAAGATAACACACGTCGCTGGTACTCAAAGGGTTAACATCGTCCTAATATAGCTAGAATATAAGATAACACACGTCGCTGGTACTCAAAGGGTTAACATCGTCCTAATATAGCTAGAATATAAGATAACACACGTCGCTGGTACTCAAAGGGTTAACATCGTCCTAATATAGCTAGAATATAAGATAACACACGTCGCTGGTACTCAAAGGGTTAACATCGTCCTAATATAGCTAGAATTAGATAACACACGTCGCTGGTACTCAAAGGGTTAACATCGTCCTAATATAGCTAGAATATAAGATAACACACGTCGCTGGTACTCAAAGGGTTAACATCGTCCTAATATAGCTAGAATATAAGATAACACACGTCGCTGGTACTCAAAGGGTTAACATCGTCCTAATATAGCTAG
>CM064513.1:52928842-52951342 GCA_032716605.1 Paralithodes platypus | reverse complement strand
TTGAACATAGATTAATATTTGCATATTTTGTTCTCTATTTACCTTTCACTACCAGCCCAAACACTTAGGGGAACGTTGTGGCTGAAGACCATGCAGATATGGAAAGATCCTACATAATAATAACAAACTACTGTATAATTTTGGTTTGTGCTAAGGATATTGAGCATAAATTCAAATGGTGAAAACTACAGCGAACATGACATAACCACGATCAAATATACAACAGATTGCATTATATAGCCTATGTGTAACAAAAAAAGTTCATGCATGTTACAAACACACACCATCTTATGCATATCTTTATTTTAGTTTGGGGACAAATTTCCATTTTCTTTGCCTAATCGTTATGTGCCAGAAGTCTACGGACGTTGATCGTCAAATGTCATCTAGCTTTGTTTACATTTTATAATATTCTGTTACTTCGCTGCTTCGTTTTCAGATATATTAGTTTGTTTTTATTATGTCAGTGTTACTATTAAACCACTGATATTCCAAGTATCATATTGGTTCTAAAAGTAACACAGCCTAATAACAGATGACAAACAACTACGCCTCATCAGGTTAAGAATTGTACCTAATATTTTGCTAATTAAATTTAGGTGGTGATACCAATGTTAAAATATAATTTGATTAGCCTCTACGACCCCTTTCACTTTCCCGTTTTCTACATCCTCGTTCATATAATATTTAGGCAACAAGAGTTATGAATAAGGTACGGAAGGAAGGGACGTATTGCGCAAGCCGAGTAACTGACAAGGGAATGAAAGAGAGGGAGAGACATTAAGGAAACAAAGAATGGCAGGAAAGGGAGGTAATTACAAACAGGTGTGGATATTTCTCCTTTGGGGGAAATGGAAGCCAGAAGGAAATTAAACAATTCTATATCTGGAAAGTCAGGTAGGGTCTAGTTTGATTTTGTGATTAACTGGGATTGGAAATTCTAAATTATATGTTTGTTTTTATAATTAGGATTTATTATCAAACAAGATATGTTCACATAACCCTTTCACTATGCCAGGACGCATTCGTTCATTTTATTCCGATAATCAGTAGACAAATTAATTCAGCTTATGAATGACCTGAGGGATTCATAGGGTTAATTAAGGCCTCTTATATACCCACCGGTCCCTCCTATTCTTATAAAATCGTCAAATGACGATTAACTGAAACGGTTACCATGGTAGGTAGTGCTAGCTGTGGGGTCAGGTAAGGTATAATGGCTCTAACTTGTGACAGATAAGGTTCTGGGTTGCCTATAATTCAAGATATAAGGTGAGATAATATAGTTATGATACTTGTAAGGAAAGTAACACAAGGGTTCCGCTCTTGCTCTATAACTAAATTTCTCGTCATCTTGATATACACAAAATCCGGAGAGGTCTTTTCTAAGCAGGGGAAAATAATTTGACAGTAACACTAATAGTTAGCGGAGGTTCCCGAACCAGATGTGTATTAAAGAGTATCTATTTTCATTTGTTTTACTTTGGCTAATAAAAAAAAAAATATATATATATACCGGTATATATATATATATATATATATATATATATATATATATATATATATATATATATATATATATATATATATATATAGGCCTATATTGAGAATATATCACAAATACACGTGAGCCACTAAATGTTTCTAATCTCTCAGTGGGGATCGAACCGTCGACCATCAGGACGATAGCCGACGCTTTAATCAACTACACCACGGCAGTGGTGTTGTTGTTGTTGTTGTTGTTCCCCAAGCTGCCTGGCCGAACAGCCCCAAGGCCCCGAGCAAGGCCAAGGCCATAACCGAGTGCCCCCACAGAACCCTCCCCGCCAACCACAATAAAGCCTGGGTGACCGAAGCCACTCCATGGCGGGGAGCTGAGGAGGGCGCGGAAACGCCCGGGAAACCAAAGCCCCACCCAGGGCCCTGTGTCCCTCAGCAATTATGAAGAGAAAGTTGAGGGGCAAGGGAAAAATGTGACGCTTTGGCTTCCAATCTTGGTAGATTGGGAGGTCAATCCACGTTAGAGACGCCGTCACTTGAGATCTAGAAAATATATAAGTAAAAGGAACAGTCAGAGTAAGCTATGGGTATGGCAGAGATTGCTCAGTTCTCACTCTGAAAGACCAGCCCATCACCACATGACTAGAACCCAATCCTCTCAGCATCAGCTAGGAAAGGCCCTAGAAAGCCGCCTTTGGCGGGGGGATAGCTCCCCTATTTCAACCCCTTTCGGGGTTGGGCACCCGCCAACGGCGGGTGTAGTTGATTAAAGCGTCGGCTATCGTCCTGATGGTCGACGGTTCGATCCCCACTGAGAGATTAGAAATATATATATATATATATATATATATATATTTTTTTTTATTTTATTTTTTTTTTTTTTTTTAGCCAAAGTAAAACAAATGAAAATAGATACTCTTTAATACACATCTGGTTCGGGAACCTCCGCTAACTATTAGTGCTACTGTCAAATTATTTTCCCCTGCTTATATATAAATATATATATATATATATATATATATATTTTAGCCAAATATATATATATATATATCCCTGGAACCCTTTGAGTACCCACGGCAAGTCTCATCTCCATAGTTCCAAGGAATTGGGGGCTATAGGGACACACACACATACTATACAACTTGACGTAACAAAAAAAACTGTCTTGATGGTGTAATGGTTAGAGGGTGTAAGTTCTGTATGAGATGTCCTAGTTTAGAACTGTCTTGATGGTGTAATGGTTAGAGCGTGTAAGTTCTGTATGAGATGTCCTAGTTTAGAACTGTCTTGATGGTGTAATGGTTAGAGCGTGTAAGTTCTGTATGAGATGTCCTAGTTTAGAACTGTCTTGATGGTGTAATGGTTAGAGCGTGTAAGTTCTGTATGAGATGTCCTAGTTTAGAACTGTCTTGATGGTGTATTGGTTAGAGCGTGTAAGTTCTGTATGAGATGTCCTAGTTTAGAATCATTATTTTCATTTGGGGGTTGTTGGTGTTAAGGACGATATGAAAAATAACTAAAAATAATATACAGCATAGGCTACAGTAGGAAAGAAATGTTCGCCTGTTTGAAGAGGTTAACCCATTGAAGATGCGATTACGCATTTTTTCTGTTTTCTGGTTATTATTAGACGATTTTATTCAGCTTAGGAAGGGTATATGGAAGTAAGAGTGTTAATTGAGATATACTTTACCCTTAATATTCCCACAGAACCTTCCTGAGCAGTATAAAATCGTCTTATAATAGCCAGAATTCACCATCAAAACGCGTCACTAACTTCAAAGGGTTGACAGTTTAAAGGGCGAGTGATAAGAAGGGAAGAAAATGTGACTTGGGTATTTTTAGTTACGCAGGATTACAGAGGATAGCAAGCAATAACAGAATAAAGCCGGTATCACACGAGAGCTTTTATAGTCAACAATCGACGATCAACATTTTTCTGGCAACATTTCTGGAATATTTTGCATTGGTATCGGAACTAGACGGATGGTAGATGAATTTAGGTAACATACATATATTAAAGGTTGACCTCATAAGCTGCCAGACCAGTGTTGAGGATAAATGTTGAGTGAAAAAGCGCTCGTGTGATACCGGCTTAAGGGGGGATGCTTCAGATTTTGGTCGATTTTTTAATTTATTTATAATTTTTCTAGTTTCCTCCCTAGATCT
Source organism: Paralithodes platypus (assembly GCA_032716605.1). NCBI lineage: Eukaryota > Metazoa > Arthropoda > Malacostraca > Decapoda > Lithodidae > Paralithodes > Paralithodes platypus. The sequence continues at coordinate 52,947,673 of CM064513.1, read as the reverse complement.
CCATCAAACATAAAAAAACATCCATTAGATCCCCCTTATAGATTGATGTGTACATTTTTCGGTAGAAAAATGTCGTGGCCGAAGGTTAGTTCTTCCAAAATTACAGGCTCACTATCGTTCGTCAGGAAAAAAATCAACACCTAAATAGCACGAAATGTCTTAATATTGACAAGGGAATGGGGCGGAAGGTCTTAAAATCGACAAACAAATGGGGCAAGCATCTTAAAATCTGAAAACTAATGGGGCTAAACATGAGGAAGAAGGGGATCTAGAAAAACGACCCATCTCCCCTTAAGGCCCCTCACTTGGCTGCTTGTTGAAGGGTGGAGATTAGGAAATGATCTGGGAAAGAAGGTTAGGGAATGAGAAAGGAAAGATTGCCACACCCATAACTCAAGGGTTCCTACTCAAGAAACCCGTGGAGAAACATCTATTACTAGGACAAGAACGCAGTCAGTCGAAGATTCAGGGCAAGGTTATAATTAAGATTTTTTTTTTTTACTTGGCTTTAAGGGGGGTGACCTGCTAGTTAACTCTCCTTTTCTCTCTTTCTCCTGGCTTGTATCCATTCAGTCCCATTCAGCCTACTGTTTTAAGACGTTTATCCCCATCCAGGTGTCGATTTCTTCCTGGCAAGCGATAGCGAGCCAGCATCGTATGAAGATATTCGGCTTCGCCGGAGACATTTTTCTATAGAAAAAAGTACAAATTTAGCCTACTGCCATAACAAAACAAAAAATTTGCTGACTCACTACCACTCGCCAGGAAAAAATCGACACTTAGATGGGGATAAACGTCTTAAAACAATAAGCTAAATGGGGCCGAATGGATACAACCCATAGAGAGAGGGAGAGAGGTAGAAAACAAAAACGAGGTGTGCCCCCTTAACGCTTTCAGTCAAATTACGACATATTGTTTTGTTCCCTCTACCCCCAGACGATTTGGTTTAATTTGGATTTATTGTAATTGTTAGTATAGTTATTTATATTATTATTATTATTATTATTATTATTATTATTATTATTATTATTATTATTATTATTATTATTATTTCGAATTCTAATATACAGTTTATATTTACAGAGGTTCTTCCTAGGCCGTATATAATCGTTTAGAAATAACTTTAATATTTTTCCAAATGTCGTCATATAAATGGAAATGACACAGGGGTAATCTCGTTTGGACCCTCCCTGCTTCACTCCATTATATATTATATTTTAAGACGCTTCGCTCCAATAGTTTGCTGATCATATACGTTTCGCTTCATTCATTCTTTTCTGGGCAAGCAGTAACGAGCCTGCACTATTTTCTACCAAGGTTTGCCCGGAGTTGCCGCCTGATACAATTGTTTTGGACTGTAACCGACCTAAGCCTTTAAGGGGGGTGACCTGCTTTTTTCTCTGTCTTGGTTGTATCCATTCGGCCCCATTCAGCTTACTGTTTTAAGACATTTATCCACATCCAGGTGTCGATTTTTTCCTGGCGAGCGATAGCGAGCCAGCATTTTATGGAGGAATCCGGCTTCGCCGGATACCGTCGTTTGTTTTGTATACCAATTTTTTTTAAAGTTTAGCCAATCCTAATCACGCGATTTGATTTGCGTGGTTGTCCACTTTAGACAAAACCTCCAAAGCACTCAATTCGCAGTCCTGATCCGCAGGGGGTTAATAATAAAAGGAAGGAAGGTATTTTCGCACCTTTTTGTTACAGTAATTAATCAGCCTGAAATTATGTTTATGTCATACGGAAATTCCCATGACTGTCACTTTTATAGTCATCTAGTATATACTAAAAAAGAATATAATCACCAGAAATCATAATATAATATGCATACCTAAGGTGTTAAATATAGTTAATGTCGACAGTCATAACTCTCGCGCTGCTCAAGTGAAATCTTAGTAGGGAGAATTTAGGAGAGATCAGCGCTGGTTTGGACTTCTTTCTATATAAAAATGTACAAATTCAGCTTGAAGGAGGTCTGGAAGTGCGTGTTTTTTTTTTTTTTTTTTTTTTTTTTTTGTGTGTATAGAGGTTTTGGGGAGGCACGGTTTTTCTTAGTCTAGGAACAAATTAACTATACATTGCTAGGAAATGGCAAAAGCAGTCAACACACTCAATTAATATATAATGAACTAATGTCATAATACCTCCCAAGACGTCGGATGAGATAGTGTTCAGGGAGAGTACAAGTTAGGCAATAAAGCTAAAAGAGAATTGGTACATCGGTATGAGAGGAAGTAAAAGAATGGGAGGTGGGGTGGTGGGAGGAGGAAGTCTAGGAATGGAATGGTAGGGGGTGAATGATACAAGCCTATGAGAGGAAGTAAAAGAATGGGAGGTGGGGTGGTGGGAGGAGGAAGTCTAGGAATGGAATGGTAGGGGGTGAATGATATAAGCCTATGAGAGGAAGTAAAAGAATGGGAGGTGTGGTGGTGGGAGGAGGAAGTCTAGGAATGGAATGGTAGGGGGTGAATGATACAAGCATATGCAAGAGAGAGAGAGATAGTGTGTGTGTGTGTGTGTGTGTGTGTGAGTGTGGGAGGTGGGGTGGTGGGAGGAGGAAGTCTAGGAATGGAATGGTAGGGGGTGAATGATACAATCCTATGCAAGAGAGAGAGAGAGAGTTAGTGTGTGTGAGTGTGAGCGTGAGTGAGTGTGAGAGTGCGTAAGAGCGTAAGAATGAGTGTCCAGCTACACGTCTATATTAATCCATCGCTAAGCAGTAAATTAATTAAAGATCAAGTATGATTATTAATTAATTTTGTAATGGACAAAACGTTGTACCTTGGGCATTCGATCGTGAAACATCATTCTTAGCCTTAATATTTGCATCAATTGATTTGTATACCTACTTAATTATTCGGGGGTAGAACATCCCATCAAAGTAGACAGCGTAGTGAAAAGGGTCAAGGAGAGAGAGAGAGACAGAGACAGAGATAGAGAGAGAGCAGAGTAAGGGAATCCCAGGACGGTGTGAGAAAGCAGACAGTGGCGCCGACAGTCACTTTTTAGACAACTCTCGCGGATGCTCTCTCTCTCTATATATATATCTATCTATCCATTTATCTATATATCTACCTATCCATGTATCTATCTATCCATTTATCTATATATCTACCTATCCATGTATCTATCTATCCCTTTATCTATCTATCTATTCTATCAATCTATCTATCTATCTATCTGTCTATTTGTCTATCCATCTATCTTCAATCCCCCTCCCTATCTTAAGGAGGAGTCACTAGAACATTTTATCCGATAAATGTCTTAAAATCGCCAAACTAATGGGCCGAACATCTTATAATCTAAAAACTAATGGGGCTAAACATGAGGATGTAGGGAGACCAGAAAAACGACCCATCTCCTCTTAAAAGAGGCTGTGTACTGTCACTATTTCTAGACTCGTCATAATGAATATCCTCTAAATGGAAGGTACATTTATCTTATGGGACTGAATTTCTCACAGGAAACATAAAATCAGCAGCTGAGAAAGGAGAACTGCTGAATATAATTGCCGGATAATATACAAGTACAACACCCCACGTTAGCTTGATAATAACAGTAACCAAACCTGTCTATCGGACGTCAGCGATCGAGAGGATAATCCGAATTGTTTCTATACAAAATTGTCCTCGATCAGATTTTTTCTTTCTTTCCGTCACCCGATTTATGCAGCTTAGGAATTACCTCGGGGAAGACGAATTTGGATTGCTTGTATACATTTGTTTAGAGTTATTGGGCACTTGTATTTGCTAATTTATCAGATGATGAGGAAATATCTCCCTAACACTTTTTCATTGTAACCGGCATTAAAGAAAATATTAAGAGGAAAATATCACTGTTCCTCCTAAGGTGCCTCTTCAGTGTAAGATTCCCCAGAGGCAACTCAATATAATATAATATATATATATATATATATACTGTATAATTATATAGCATATACTGTATATAAGGCAATTAAGGTGTACGATTAATATTAGAGGCATATATTTCGCATAATAGTCAAATTTCACCTATTTTATAATTTGGCTTCTGTGATTCCGATAACAGACTCCGTTGAAATTACTCGTATTTCACCTCATAACTAATTAACTACATAACTAACTAAATACGGCCATTCGATAACAAATTAACTAGATAGAGTTACTGATGGCTCTGTGTCTTCCCGAGCGACATTTTTGAGGAGCTGATAAGAGAGTTAAGGCCGCGTCATACAGAGCCCGAACGTTGGAGGACAAGTTCCCGAATAGGATGACTTGCACATTTTTACCGAATACAGCCGAGACTCTCCCGAAATTTGAAGATTACGAACAGGGCCCGAACGAGTTCAGAATAATATCCGATAGTCAAGAACGACCTACGACAAAATCTCGAACAACTACCGAACATGAATCGAACACTCGTTATGCAAAGAATGATTTTCGACCATACCCGAATCATCAGACACAGATCCGAATGACATTGGAATGCTTTAGGATAATTAACCGAACTTAACCGATGAGATGTCGACAAACAACCGATAGAGAAGAACATTATGAGAACAACATCAGACTGTTTTACGACTGTAGCACCTCTGTCCCCAGTCAGTCGACGCCCCTGCCCCCAACCAGCACCGCCTTTGTTCATGTACAGTACTTCCTCACTCCATCCTTCCACCTCTCATTCGTTTTCAAATACACCTAGACAAAATGTAGGCTATAATAACAAAGTATTGTAATCGAGTTTACTGTATTATAGTGTACCACCTAACGTAAGACTAACGTAGCCTAACCTAATTATTGTCCTTCCTAATCTCAATAAAATCAACTAATGAAGGCCAGAATAACGATATACCCATAAATAATCGTAGTGTTCGAACCCAGAGGCAGAACAGAGGTACGGTACCGGTATCTATAACATGCTCGCTTTTTCTGGACCCCCTTCTCCCACATGTTTAGCATATTCGTTTTGAGGTTTAAGACGTTCGTTCCGTTAGTTTGGCTATTTTGAGACCTTTCGCCTCATTCTGTTATCAATATTAGCCTATAAGACCTTTCGTGCCTTTTAGGTGTCGATTTATTCCTGGCAAGCAATAGCGAAGCTCTAATTTTAGAAGGAGGCTAATTCTACTTGTTCGAAATCAATTCGGATTTAATTCCTAATTAAACAAGATACATCGAGCAGACATCCTACATTATTCATATATTTGTCTGAATTTTATCGTAACTTGTTCTGAAATATCGTAATTCGTGCAGGTTTTATTCTGGAATACGAGGGATTCATCGTGAATTTATCGAAGTTTTGTCGGGAATTGTTCGGGATTTGTTCGGGTAGTTCCTAACAAATTCGGCAATTGAAAAAAGTACCGAACAAGTCCGGAAACAGAAGACCGAACTACGAATTAATCAGAACAACTTCCGAATGAGTTACGAATAATTCCCGACCAACATCCGACCATTTTGCAACGTTTTTTTTACCCGAATGTTCGTGGAAATTTAGTGTAGCCACTAATTTTTTCCCGACTCTCCGGAATGTCGGCAACATACATGAACAACATCAGACCAACCTACGAATATTCAGGAACATATGCCGAATTGTGCAGAATATACCCGACCCGCCTGAAATTTGAATATTTTTTGCAAGTCATCCTATTCAGGACTTTGTCCTAGTACGTTCGGCCTCTGTATGACGCGGCCTTTAGTCAGAGAAAAGCGGCCTGGCTAGGGTACCTCATGTTACTTCACCCAGTCACTTCACCTACAGTCACTTCACCAAAGTCACTTCATCTAGTCACTTCACCCACAGTCACTTCATCTACAGTCACTTCACCCACAGTCACTTCATCTACAGTCACTTCACCCACAGTCACTTCACCTACAGTCACTTCACCCACAGTCACTTCACTCACAGTCACTTCATCTACAGTCACTTCACCCAGTCACTTCACCTACAGTCACTTCACCTACAGTCACTTCACCCACAGTCACTTCACCTACAGTCACTTCACCCACAGTCACTTCACCTACAGTCACTTCACCTACAGTCACTTCACCCACGGTCACTTCACCTACAGTCACTTAACTTACAGTCACTTCACCCACAGTCACTTCACGTAGTCACTTCACCCAGTCATTTCACCTACAGTCACTTCACCCACAGTCACTTCACCTACAGTCACTTCACCTACAGTCACTTCACTTACAGTCACTTCACCTACAGTCACTTCACCTACAGTCACTTCACCCACAGTCACTTCACCCAGTCACTTCACATAGTCACTTCACCTACAATCGCTTCACCCAGTCACTTCACTTACAGCCACTTCACCTACAGTCACTTCACCCACAGTCACTTCACTTACAGTCACTTCACTTACAGTCACTTCACTCACAGTCACTTAACTCACAGTCACTTCATTTACAGTCACTTCACACACAGTCACTTCACCTACTGTCACTTCACTCACAGTCACTTTACTTACAGTCACTTCACTTACAGTCACTTCACTTACAGTCACTTCACCTACAGTCACTTCACTTACAGTCACTTCACCTACAGTCACTTCACTTACAGTCACTTCACTCACAGTCACTTCACTCACAGTCACTTCACTTACAGTCACTTCACCTACAGTCACTTCACTTACAGTCACTTCACCTACAGTCACTTCACTTACAGTCACTTCACTCACAGTCACTTCACTTACAGTCACTTCACCTACAGTCACTTCACTCACAGTCACTTCACCTACTGTCACTTCACCTACAGTCACTTTACCTACAGTCACTTCACCTCAAAATATGGGTCAGTATTATTCGAAGGTGGACGAAATTCATTGTGGACGAAATAACTTGTGGGATAAATTACTGGATGGAAGGAAGACAAGTGGCCGAAAAGGCTCGTGAATGGAATGTTGTGTTATGGGTGAAATCACTTGAGGACGAAATCACCTCTGGCCGAAATCATTTGAGGACGTCTGGCCGAAATCACTTGAGGACGAAATCACCTCTGGCCGAAATCACTGAAGGACGATATCACCTCTGGCCGAAATCACTTGAGGACGAAATCACCACTGGCCGAAATCACTTGGGGAAAAAATCACCTCTGGCCGAAATCACTTGGGGACGAAGTCACCTCCGACCGAAATCACTTGGGGACGAAATCACCTGTGGCTGAAATTACATGAGGACGAAATCACCTCTGGCCGAAATCACTTGTTGACGAAATCAACTCTGGTCGAAATCACTCATGGGCGAGATTACTCATAGTTGTCTGGTGGTATCACAAGTATATATCTCATTTCTATTTATATATGTGACAGCAGACACGTACGTACACAAGGCTTACTATAAACAACTATTCTGGGGGGTAATTATTGCTGTATTTGTTCAGGTTTTGTTGTTGTATATTGTTCGTTTGTTGTTGTTGCTGCTAATTGTTTTATTATGATGACTTTATTAATATAATCAATATTATTAGTAGTAGTATTATCATTATTATTATTATTACTATCATTATTATTAATATTATTATTTGTATTATTAGTATGATTATTAGTATTATTTGTATTATTTTCATTATTATCATTACTAATAATACTATTACTTAACCCCTTGAAGCTCTGACGCGTTTTAGCAGTTTATTTTGGTTATCATTAGACGATTGTATGCAGCTTGGGAAGGATCTGTGGGTATTAAAAGGGTACAGACTATCTCAATCAACCCTTTGACTTCCATATACCGTTACTAATCTAAATTAAATCGTCTAATAGAAGCCAGAATAAAGAAAGAAAAAAACCCGCATATTATTGGAGCTTGAGAGGGTTAATACAATGTCTTAAACTTTATGATAGGGTCATTTGAGTTGCTATTATACAGTAAGTGTGGCATGTTAGCATATCCATACTAGTGAATATTGTTGGGGGAACTTTGTGAATGTCCTTATGAATTTTGTGAATGTCCTTATGAATTTTGTGAATGTCCTTATGAACTTTGTGAATGTCCTTATGAACTTTGTGAATGTCCTTATGAATTTTGTGAATGTCCTTATGAACTTTGTGAATGTCCTTATGAATTTTGTGAATGTCCTTATGAACTTTGTGAATGTCCTTATGAACTTTGTGAATGTCCTTATGAATTTTGTGAATGTCCTTATGAATTTTGTGAATGTCCTTATGATCTTTGTGAATGTCCTTATGAATTTTGTGAATGTCCTTATGAACTTTGTGAATGTCCTTATGAACTTTGTGAATGTCCTTATGAATTTTGTGAATGTCCTTATGAATTTTGTGAATGTCCTTATGATCTTTGTGAATGTCCTTATGAATTTTGTGAATGTCCTTATGAACTTTGTGAATGTCCTTATGAACTTTGTGAATGTCCTTATGAATTTTGTGAATGTCCTTATGAATTTTGTGAATGTCCTTATGATCTTTGTGAATGTCCTTATGAATTTTGTGAATGTCCTTATGAATTTTGTGAATGTCCTTATGAACTTTGTGAATGTCCTTATGAACTTTGTGAATGTCCTTATGAATTTTGTGAATGTCCTTATGAATTTTGTGAATGTCCTTATGAATTTTGTGAATGTCCTTATGAATTTTGTGAATGTCCTTATGAATTTTGTGAATGTCCTTATGAACTTTGTGAATGTCCTTATGAATTTTGTGAATGTCCTTATGAATTTTGTGAATGTCCTTATGAACTTTGTGAATGTCCTTTTGAACTTTGTGAATGTCCTTATGAATTTTGTGAATGTCCTTATGAATTTTGTGAATGTCCTTATGAACTTTGTGAATGTCCTGATGAACTTTGTGAATGTCCTTATGAACTTTGTGAATGTCCTTATGAACTTTGTGAATGTCCTTATGAACTTTGTGAATGTCCTTATGAATTTTGTGAATGTCCTTATGAACTTTGTGAATGTCCTTATGAATTTTGTGGATCGTTATATTTATCTTTAAGGGGAGATTTCCACTTGAGGGATTTTTTTCTTTACCCCTTTCTCCCTCATGTTTAGCGCCATTGCTTTTGAGATTTTAAGACGTTCGCCCCATTAGTTTGGCGATTTTAAGAACTTTTACCCCACTTATGTCACTTTTAAGAGCTTTCGTCCCATTTAGGTGTCGATTTTTTCCTGGCGAGCGATAGCGAGCCTGTAATTTAAAAGGAACCGGCCTTCGGCCGGGAAATTTTTCTACCGAAAAATGTACACATTTATCTTGAAAGGGGGTCAAGGGGGTGTAATTTCAAGCTTGATAGAAGTCTAGGAAACACACTAAAAACCTCCCCTTAATATCTAATCTATACCCTTTCACTTTCTTTCCCTCCCTCTGTGCGTGTGCATAATATATTAAACTAGTATATAGTGTATACCGTATATAGCCTGACATATGTATATAGTGTATACCGTATATAGCCTGACATATGTATATTAGTATATAGTGTATACCGTATATAGCCTGACATATGTATATAGTGTATACCGTATATAGCCTGACATATGTATATTAGTATATAGTCTATACCGTATATAGCCTGACATATGTATATAGTGTATACCGTATATAGCCTGACATATGTATATAGTGTATACCGTATATAGCCTGACATATGTATATAGTGTATACCGTATATAGCCTGACATATGTATATTAGTATAGTATACCGTATATAGCCTGACATATGTATATAGTGTATACCGTATATAGCCTGACATATGTATATTAGTATATAGTCTATACCGTATATAGCCTGACATATGTATATTAGTATATAGTGTATACCGTATATAGCCTGACATATGTATATAGTGTATACCGTATATAGCCTGACATATGTATATAGTGTATACCGTATATAGCCTGACATATGTATATTAGTATATAGTGTATACCGTATATAGCCTGACATATGTATATAGTGTATACCGTATATAGCCTGACATATGTATTAGTATATAGTCTATACCGTATATAGCCTGACATATGTATATAGTGTATACCGTATATAGCCTGACATATGTATAGTAGTAGTCTATACCGTATATAGCCTGACATATGTATATAGTGTATACCGTATATAGCCTGACATATGTATATTAGTATATAGTCTATACCATATATAGCCTGACATATGTATATTAGTATATAGTGTATACCGTATATAGCCTGACATATGTATATTAGTATATAGTCTATACCGTATATAGCCTGACATATGTATATAGTGTATACCGTATATAGCCTGACATATGTATATTAGTATATAGTGTATACCGTATATAGCCTGACATATGTATATAGTGTATACCGTATATAGCCTGACATATGTATATTAGTATATAGTCTATACCGTATATAGCCTGACATATGTATATAGTGTATACCGTATATAGCCTGACATATGTATATTAGTATATAGTGTATACCGTATATAGCCTGACATATGTATATAGTGTATACCGTATATAGCCTGACATATGTATATTAGTATATAGTCTATACCGTATATAGCCTGACATATGTATATAGTGTATACCGTATATAGCCTGACATATGTATATAGTGTATACCGTATATAGCCTGACATATGTATATAGTGTATACCGTATATAGCCTGACATATGTATATTAGTATATAGTCTATACCGTATATAGCCTGACATATGTATATAGTGTATACCGTATATAGCCTGACATATGTATATTAGTATATAGTCTATACCGTATATAGCCTGACATATGTATATTAGTATAGTGTATACCGTATATAGCCTGACATATGTATATAGTGTATACCGTATATAGCCTGACATATGTATATAGTGTATACCGTATATAGCCTGACATATGTATATTAGTATAGTGTATACCGTATATAGCCTGACATATGTATATAGTGTATACCGTATATAGCCTGACATATGTATATTAGTATATAGTCTATACCGTATATAGCCTGACATATGTATATTAGTATATAGTGTATACCGTATATAGCCTGACATATGTATATTAGTATATAGTCTATACCGTATATAGCCTGACATATGTATATAGTGTATACCGTATATAGCCTGACATATGTATATAGTGTATACCGTATATAGCCTGACATATGTATATAGTGTATACCGTATATAGCCTGACATATGTATATTAGTATATAGTGTATACCGTATATAGCCTGACATATGTATATAGTGTATACCGTATATAGCCTGACATATGTATATAGTCTATACCGTATATAGCCTGACATATGTATATAGTGTATACCGTATATAGCCTGACATATGTATATTAGTATATAGTCTATACCGTATATAGCCTGACATATGTATATAGTGTATACCGTATATAGCCTGACATATGTATATAGTGTATACCGTATATAGCCTGACATATGTATATAGTGTATACCGTATATAGCCTGACATATGTATATTAGTATATAGTCTATACCGTATATAGCCTGACATATGTATATAGTCCATACCGTATATAGCCTGACATATGTATATTAGTATATAGTCTATACCGTATATAGCCTGACATATGTATATTAGTATATAGTGTATACCGTATATAGCCTGACATATGTATATAGTGTATACCGTATATAGCCTGACATATGTATATAGTGTATACCGTATATAGCCTGACATATGTATATAGTGTATACCGTATATAGCCTGACATATGTATATTAGTATATAGTCTATACCGTATATAGCCTGACATATGTATATAGTGTATACCGTATATAGCCTGACATATGTATATTAGTATATAGTGTATACCGTATATAGCCTGACATATGTATATAGTGTATACCGTATATAGCCTGACATATGTATATAGTGTATACCGTATATAGCCTGACATATGTATATAGTGTATACCGTATATAGCCTGACATATGTATATTAGTATATAGTCTATACCGTATATAGCCTGACATATGTATATAGTGTATACCGTATATAGCCTGACATATGTATATTAGTATATAGTCTATACCGTATATAGCCTGACATATGTATAGTATATAGTGTATACCGTATATAGCCTGACATATGTATATTCCGTATATAGTATATGTGTCTATACCGTATATAGCCTGACATATGTATATAGTGTATACCGTATATAGCCTGACATATGTATATAGTGTATACCGTATATAGCCTGACATATGTATATTTATGTATCTAAGTATTCATCGGTCTACTATCTATTTTATCTAAGCATTCATCGGTCTATCTATCTATATGTGAACCTATAAACTGAGGTAAATGGATGCAAGGATAGTCATATACAATCATCAATAGATAGATGAATGAAAAAAACGAGTATTGATATAGACAATATAGATATGTCGATCAGAGTTACATACCGTATTACATTAATATTACTAAGGCAATAATTATGTAAGTCAAACAAAGTACAAATAGCAATACAAGAATGGTAAATGTAACACACCTCTCCCCTCCCAACACCTCTCATGTTACTCTTACCATTTAGGGGAGTTTTTTTTTTAGTTTGTTCCCTAGACCTCCATCAATCTTTTAAATATACCCCTAGACCCCCTTTCAAGATAAATGTTTACATTTTTCGGTAGTCCCGGCCTAAGGCCGGTTCCTCTTAAATTACAGTCTCGCTATCGCTCGCCAGGAAAAAGTCGACACCTAAATGGCCCGAAAGATCTTAATATTGACAGAAATGCGGCTAACGTTCTTAAATCGCCAAACTAATGGGCCGAACGTCTTAAAATCTCAAAAGCAATGGGACTAAACATGAGGGAAAAGGAGGTCCAAACAAAAATCCCTCAAGTGGAAATCTGCCCTTAACCCACGTACAGTGCGTGATTCATGGCCACTTACTCAATATTCATCTGGGTTTTACTACTATGATTGTTCGGTGGGTATACCTTATTGGGAGAGCCACCTATTACTCACAGTGTTCAGTAGAATCCTATAGTAGGTTTACCCAGACATGGCTACATTGGCTATATTACTCATATACGGGGTTTATGAATTGGGCATAGGTCAGGGGTGTGGCTGTGTGTAGTGGGGAATGACTGAGAGTTAGAATTTGATAAACTGATGATGGAGAACCGGTATATACAGTATATATATATATATAGAGAGAGAGAGAGTGAGTGTTTGTGTGTGTGTGTGTGTGTGTGTGTGTGTGTGTGTCTACAATATACTGTACAACGTAACGATTATAATAACGAAATAATATTATTGATTTATTATGTTACCTCCACCAACCGACTTTACTCCTAAACTCAATTAATGAAATCAACAATTACATGTGGCAGTCCAGGGATTCGAACTTAGGATGCTCACACCGAAATTCAGTGCATTTATCCATTGCGCTACGAAGACAGTTAAAGAATGGTGGACAAGCCTACGGTTTATTATGCAGTTTCGAATCCTGCATATCAATCTAAGCATGTACACACTTTCCAACTGCGCTATCATAGGCTATGTATAGATGAATGGAAGGAGTAATTAATGGGGCCTTAACCCTTAGGAAGGCCTCTCTATAAACTACCCCTAAACCTGAATGAATTATTATGTTACCTCCACCAACCGACTTTACTCCTAAATTATTCGGGAAAAGTAATATCCATCCAAAACCAATACCGAATACTAAGGCCCTATTAATACTAAGGCCCTATTAATACTAAGGCCCTATTAATACCAAGGCCCTATTAATACTAAGGCCCTATTAATACTAAGGCCCTATTAATACCAAGGCCCTATTAATACTAAGGCCCTATTAATACTAAGGCCCTATTAATACCAAGGCCCTATTAATACTAAGGCCCTATTAATACCAAGGCCCTATTAATACTAAGGCCCTATTAATACTAAGGCCCTATTAATACTAAGGCCCTATTAATACTAAGGCCCTATTAATACTAAGGCCCTATTACTAAGGCCCTATTAATACTAAGGCCCTATTAATACCAAGGCCCTATTGATAGTAAGGCCCTATTAATACTAAGGCCCTATTAATACCAAGGCCCTATTAATCCTAAGGCCCTATTAATACCAAGGCCCTATTAATACTAAGGCCCTATTAATACTAAGGCCCTATTAATACTAAGGCCCTATTAATACTAAGGCCCTATTAATACTAAGGCCCTATTAATACTAAGGCCCTATTAATACTAAGGCCCTATTAATACCAAGGCCCTATTGATAGTAAGGCCCTATTAATACTAAGGCCCTATTAATACCAAGGCCCTATTAATCCTAAGGCCCTATTAATACCAAGGCCCTATTAATACTAAGGCCCTATTAATACTAAGGCCCTATTAATACTAAGGCCCTATTAATACCAAGGCCCTATTAATACTAAGGCCCTATACTAAGGCCCTATTAATACTTGCAATTCTTTATCCTTGTTTATAGTCATATTCTGGCTAACACTAGTTAATTATATTCAGCTTAGGCAAGAACACTATAGTCGGTTTTACTTTAGCCGACGGTACAGTTGCGCTAATAAGTCATGTCCCAGCTGTCATTACGTTTGGCTTGCCCTGTGCTGTATTAATGTCTGTCAGATGTTGATTAGGGTGTATAAATGTAGAAACATGCTTGTATATTTCCCTCGATATGAAGAAATGAAGCTTAGATATTGCCGATACCAATTATTGATCAAAACATAATTGGTGCCGAGACATCACTTATTAGCACGACTGTACATTAAACTCCTTTGCAACTGATGCCACCATACCTAATTTTCACATATGGAACTACTATTTCTCTGCGTTAAAATAATGCCATGTTTTCACAAATATAAACGCATTTCACTACAAAATCTGCGTTATAGCTAAGTAAAGCTGGTGTCACACGAGCCCTCTTTCGAGCAAATTTTACAGGCAATTATGGTCAGGAAGCTTCAAAAATTACACTTTATCAGAATTCAGCCGCCCAACATAATCTACCTTCAGTCTAGTTGCCGATACCAGTTCGAAAAAGTCCCGAAATAATACGAGAAAAAATTTGCTCATGAAAAATTGACGGAAAAAGCGCTCGTGTGATGCCGGCTTATTAATCGAGACGGGGGCATGGCAATTTACCGTCAGCAAAAAACAACTCGAGTAGCTAATAGAACATAATATTCCAACGAGCCACTCTCCTTTCCAGACAAATTAATTCATCTTAGGAAGAATATCTCGGACACAGAAAACAATCTTTCGTCACATACCCCTAAGACAAAGTCGGTATCACACAAGCAATTTATCTTTTAACATTGACTATCAACACTGGTCTGGCAACTTATAGGGCAAACTTATACATTAGTTTGCCACTTAAATTCAGCTATCTTCAATCTAGTTTCCGGTACCAGTGCAAATAAAATCAGAGAAATGTTGCTAGAAGATTTTTGATCATAGAAAGCCTAGGGTAAGTGCTTTTGTGAACTAATCCCTTTAGTAGTAGTGCCTTATAGAATGATAGCCAAAAACATCATCTACCAACTAAAATTTGCGGGACGAAGCGCTAGTATGACTCCAATTTAAGGGGAGGTTTTTAGTGTATTTCCTAGACTTCCATCAAGATTGAAATTACACCCCCTTGACCCTCTTTCAAGTTAAATGTGTACATTTTTCGGTAGAAAAATGTCCCGGCCAAAGGCCGGTTCCTCTTAAATTACAGGCTCGCTATCGCTCGCCAGGAAAAAATCAACACCTAAATGGGACGAAAGCTCTTAAAAGTGACATAAGCGGGGTAAAAGTTCTTAAAATCGCCAAACTAATGGGGCGAACGTCTTAAAATCTTAAAAGCAATGGCGCTAAACATGAGGGAGAAAGGGGTAAAGAAAAAAATCCCTCAAGTGGAAATCTCCCCTTAACCCCATATAACTGAAGATGGTAATTTTTGCCACCCCTGCTTTGCCACATTAGTTTGGCGATTTAGGGATGTTTCACCCCATTAGTTTGGCGATTTAAGGATGTTTCACCCCATTAGTTTGACGATTAGTATATGTTTCACCAAATGTAGATTAGGTTAGGTTCGGTTAGGTTATTATTAGGTTATTTTCATATCTATAACCTAAAATCAGGAATAGACGCTTTGAAACACGAATACATTACCCACACAATTAAATATAAAGTATCCAATCTGTATCAATATAGGAAGGGCGTCTACTAATTAAAAGGCTACACTCTATCTCAATTAAGGGGAGATTTCCACTTGAGGGATTTTTTTTCTTTACCCCTTTCTCCCTCATGTTTAGCGCCATTGCTTTTGAGATTTTAAGACATTCGCCCCATTAGTTTGGCGATTTTAAGAACTTTTACCCCGCTTATGTCACTTTTAAGAGCTTTTGTCCCATTTAGGTGTCGATTTTTTCCTGGCGAGCGATAGCGAGTCTGTAATTTAATAGGAACCGGCCTTCGGCCGGGAAATTTGTCTACCGAAAAATGTACACATTTATCTTGAAAGGGGGTCAAGGGGGTGTAATTTCAAGCTTGATGGAAGTCTAGGAAACACACTAAAAACCTCCCCTTAATCCTTTTTGCTACCATATACCCCTCTCAAGCTTTATAAAATCGTCTAAAGGTAGCTGAACCAGAAACAAGAAGACGTCACCCCTTGTATCTAATATAAGACGTCACCCCTTATATCTAATATAAGGCGTCACCCCTTGTATCTAATATAAGGCGTCACCCCTTGTATCTAATATAAGACGTCACCCCTTGTATCTAATATAAGACGTCACCCCTTGTATCTAATATAAGACGTCACCCCTTATATCTAATATAAGACGTCACCCCTTGTATCTAATATAAGACGTCACCCCTTGTATCTAATATAAGACGTCACCCCTTATATCTAATATAAGACGTCACCCCTTGTATCTAATATAAGACGTCACCCCTTGTATCTAATATAAGACGTCACCCCTTGTATCTAATATAAGACGTCACCCCTTGTATCTAATATAAGACGTCACCCCTTGTATCTAATATAAGACGTCACCCCTTGTATCTAATATAAGACGTCACCCCTTATATCTAATATAAGACGTCACCCCTTATATCTAATATAAGACGTCACCCCTTATATCTAATATAAGGGGAGAAAGGTAAACTACGATCAACATATCCAATGATGTCTTTATAAACTTTTAAATACCATATTTATCAAATAGGTAATTTTCTATACTGTATATCAACATCCCCAATTATGTTAATACCTTTTTAATACCCTTAATAATTTACAAAGTCTTTATTAACAAGACTCCGGTGTCAGATGCCGAAGGAAAGGGAAAGGTGTGGTGAGTCACCAAGGTAATGGGGAAGACCGAGATAGGGGGGGTGAAGGGAGACTGATAACTGCTACAATCTTACTCTGCACAATCAGTTGACAAATAATAATATTGGCAAGATACAGATAGATTACCTTTCAAAAGCTGCTAGATACTGGTTTACTATGTGTATGAAGGAGACAAAAGGCAGGCTGCCTATAACGAGTGTCTCCCCCTAGAGTCACATGAGTGACAGAGAGCCAAATTCATGGGACGTTGTGGTCAAAATGCCTGGACCTACGAAGCATAAAGCAGTTTAAGTTATAGGATGAAGGACAGATTGACTGAAGGAGAGAGTTCCAGAGTTCGCTAGTTGAGTAGAGGAAAGACAGAAAATTTGCCAATTCAGGGATTGGAGAGTTGGACAGAATAGGAGTGGGACTGTGTTGAAAGGTGGGTGCCTCGCACTCGCTGCAAGGGAGGAGGTATGCACTGAGAGAGCTCTGAAGAACACTGATTGATGTAATAGAGATAGAAGAGTGAAAGAGATGCAACATTGCGGTGCGTAGAAATAGAAGGAGTATCGTTTAAGGGGGGTGACCTGTTTTTGTTTCTGTCCTTTTCTATCTTTCTCTGGCTTGTATCCATTTGGCCCCATTCAGCCTACTGTTTTAAGACGTTTATTCCCATCCAGGTGTCATTTTTTTACTGGTGAGCGGTAGCGAGCCAGCATATTTTTTATTTTTGTTTGACAGCAGGCTAAATTTGTACATTTTTCGATAGAAACATTTCTCCGGCGAAGCCGGATTTCTTCATATAATGCTGGCTCGCTGTCGCTCGCCAGGAAGAAATCGACACCTAGATGGGGATAAACGTCTTAAAATAGTTGGCTGAATGGGGCCGAATGGATACAAGCCAGAGAAAGATAGAAAAGGACAGAAACAACAAAAAGCAGGTCACCCCCCTTAAACAAATGCATAATACATAGAATATCTCAGGGACAAAGATAATGACAAGGCACAACCTCTGGCATTGCATATTAACCCCTTCTGTTACGACGACGTCTTTCTCATTTAATTCTGGCTATAGTTAGAGGATTTGGTGCAGCTTTAGAAGGATCTGTGGTAGTAAAAAAGGGTTAAGTGAGATAGTTCGAAGCCTGTTAATTGCTGGTGGCCCTTTTTAAACTGAATAAAATCGTCTAATAGTAGCCTCAATGAAGTTAAAAGGACGTCACCGGTAATGAAGGGGTTAAATACAGTATGCTCAATCTACAGAATGCAGCTGAAATGTATGTCGCTAAATGTTGATAATTGCGCTAGATCGAAGAAAACATCTGTGGATCTAGCTGCAAGGTAGCTAAATTGGCAGCACTGTCTCCAATTAGCCCTTGCAATCAAATGAAGTTAATTTTCACTTAATATAATTATCTACATAAGAAGTTAGAGCAAGTGCAAATTAATAATATATAGTTGAACATGACTAATAAGTAACACCCCGTTCTTAAGGGGAGATTTCCACTCGAGGGATTTTTTTCTTTACCCCTTTCTCCCTCATGTTTAGCCCCATTGCTTTTGAGA
>CM064513.1:52836342-52923842 GCA_032716605.1 Paralithodes platypus | reverse complement strand
GGTGCCGTCCTTTTAACTTTATTCTGGCTACCATTAAACGATTAATTTAGCTTAATAAGGTCCTCCAGCAATTAACAGGCTTCGAACTATCTCACTTGACCCTTTTTAGTACCACAGATCCTTCTTAAACTACACAAAATCGTCTAAATATAGCTAAATATATAAAGACGTCGCCGGTACAGAAGGGGTTAACTCAACATTGTATGCGACTTACAAACCAATATTACGAATCCCAGGTTATTTGAAGCACGTATGAAAACTGTCAAGGGAAAATGGTTTAGTTTTTCCCTTTCAACATTATGACGCATTTTGACAGTATATTCTGGTTATCATTAGACGATGTTATACAATTTAACCCCTTGAAGCTCTGACGCGTTTTAGCAGTATACTTTGGCTATCATTAGACGATTTTATGCAGCTTAGGAAGGATCTGTGGGTATTAAAAGGGTAAAGAATCTCTCAATCAACCCTCTGACTTCCATATACCCTTCCTAATCTGAATAAAATAGTCTAATAATTACCAGAAAACAAAACAGAAATGCGTATTGGAGCTTGAAAGGGTTAAGAGGGAGCTGTGGGAATTATAAGGGTAAGGACTATCTCCATTAACCCTTTGACTTCCATATACCTTTCCTAATCTAAAATAAAATCGTCTAATATTAGCCAGAAAACAGAAAGGAAATTTATCATTGTATCTTCTCTGAGGGTAACTATTACAGTTTATGAGCCAGATTTTCGGGGATCTGTTTGTTTTAAGGGTGGAGGGGCGTATTTATTTGCTTATTTGTTTACCTTATTTTATTTTATTTCCTTCCTAGACATTCATCAAGCTTTAAAAACACACACCCCAAAGACCCCCCATCTAGATAAATGTGTATATTTTGCAATCGGTCGAAGGCCAAATACTACTATATTACAGGCTCGCTAGCTATCGCATGCCAGGATAAAAATCGATACCTAAGTTTTACGTAAGGTCTTAATGTATCCTGCGCCACCACCACCACCACCACCACCCTCATAGTATGGGATGAAGACACACACATAAACAGATTACGCTGCATGCTCTGCCCACGCCCCAACAATCCTTGGTGTAGGTTAGAGATCCTTTAGTAGAAGAGAGTGGGCATGATTTTTGTTTTTGTTTTTTGTTTTTTTTAACTTCAATTTGGTGCCTCAATTATCAAAGTACGAGGCTTTTATTTGATGTATTTATTTATTGATTTAATAAGTAGAATGCATTTTCAAAGACCAAACTATATAGCCTTTGCCAGTGTTCCCGAGTGTGTAATATATTTATGGAGATATTCGAATGTAAAGTCAAGAAAATATTATCAGTAGCACCAAGATTGGCCAATCTCTGTCACCCACCATAGGGTCTCTAGTGTGTGTGTGTGTGTGTGTGTGTGTGTGGATGAGAGAGAGGGAGTGGGTGGGTGGGAGTGGGTGTGTGTTGGGGTGAGTGGGAGTGTGTGTGTGGGTAGGTGGGAGTGTGTGTGTGTGGGTGGGTGGGGGAGTGGGTGGGTGGGGGGAGTGTGTGAGGGTGGGTGGGAGTGTGTGTGGGTAGGTAGGAGGGTGGGTGGGAGTTTGTGTGGGTAGGTGAGAGTGGGTGGAAGTGTGTGTGGGTGGGTAGGTGGAGAGTGTGTGGGTGGATGGGAGTGAGTGTGTGTGGGTGGGTAGGTGGGAGTGTGTGTGTACAAAGGAGTACAAAGGAGTACAAAGAAAATCAAGCAACAACAGGTCTAGTGACCCTTCTAGGCTGCTTGTCCTCCAAAACACTGAGGATCAAGTGTCCAAACAGTGGTTTAGAGTGGGTAAGGGAACATTGGAAAGGGAACTACTACCCTGGAACTAATGTCCGTGGCAGGACTAGGAAGTTAGTAGGGGACATATGGGTTAGTAACGGAGGGGAGGATAAAATAAAGTTATTCATTTACAAACGCAGTCAGTCGCGGGTTTGATGCGAGATATTTGTCTAAGCGAAGTTTAAATTAATCAACGGTGCTGCAGTCTATAACGTCTCGGGGAAGCCCATTCCACAAGTTGACAACTCGATTGAAGAAGAAATTCTTAGATTCGTGTGAGTTAAAAGATTTACCAATAATTTTGCAACCGTTTCCCCGCGTGTAATTAGATTGGTCGATAGTGAAGTACTTACTACAGTTCATATTGTCGATGCCTTTGATGATTTTGAACACTTGAATTAAGTCACCTCTTAATCTGCGCTGGGTTTAAAGGAAATAGATTTAATTCTCTAAGACGCTCTTCGTATGGTTAGTTCTTTAGGCTAGGTATCATTTTTGTAACTCTACGTTGAACTCGTTCTAGCTTGTTTATGTCTTTTTGGTAATAAGGGCACCAGCATTGAACGCAGCATTCCAGAAGAGGGCGGACTAAGGAATTGTAAAGGGTTAGGATAACGTCTTTGGATTTATGCTCAAATGACCTGCCTATAAAGCCAATTATTTTGTTTGCCTTCTTAACAACTTCTGAACATTGTTGACTCGGTTTTAGGTTACTCGATATTGTTACTCCCAGATCGGTTTCTCTGTTTACATTCTTAAGTTGAGTGCCATTCATCGAATAGTTTGCTTTCTCATTTAGGTATCCGATATGTAGTACTTTACATTTATCCGCATTGAAACTCATTTGCCAAATTTGGGCCCAATGTGACAATTTATCTAGATTGTGTTGCATATCGTCAACTTGATCTTTTGAGAGTATGCTATTTGCAATTTTTGTATCGTCAGCAAATTTTGAGATTGTACAGGTGAGACCCTCATCTATGTCGTTGATGTAAATTAGAAAGATAATTGGTCCTAGTACGATCCCTGGGGTACCCCGCTACTTACATTGGTCCATTTAGATGCCTTACCGTTTATGACTACTCTTTGCTTTCTGTCGCTGAGCCAATTTTCTATCCATTTCAACACACCGTCTTGTATTCCATGCGCTTTTAGTTTTAGCAGTAAACTTGTGTGGGGAACTTTGTCAAAGGCCTTTTGAAAATCAAGGTATATAATATCTACAGCTTTACTCTCATCGTAGAGGTTGAGGATATCGTGGAAGAAGTCTAAGAGGTTTGTTAAACGAACGTTTTTTACGAAAGCCGTGTTGAGTATCTTTAAGTATGTTAAGTATGTTAAGTATGTTGTATGTGTGTGTGGGTAAGTGGGAGTGTGGGTAGGTGGGAGTGTGTGGGTGGGTGGGTGTTACTGGCGTTATCCAGTGTCAACCAAACTGTAATTATATCTATTAGGTTACATACCGAACGTACTAACATAATTTCGTCAATATCCATTTAGTTATTATCGAAACATTTTACGAACACACACACACACAACTCAGAGTATTAGGTATAGTCATGAACATATATTCTGAAAGTAAGTGATAGATGATAAAGGGGAGATAGTTGATTTGTTTGGCCACTCTTCTCCCTCATGTTTAGCACCATTAGTTTTCAGATCTTATGACGGTCGGCCAATTTAGTTTGGCGATTTTACGACTCTTTGCCCCATTTATTTTTCAGTATTAAACCTTTCGTGCGATTTAGGTGTCGATTTAGGTGTCGATTTAGGTGTCGATTTAGGTGTCGATTTAGGTGTCGATTTTATCCTGGCGTGCGATAGCGAGCCTGTAATTTAGAAGGAATTGGCCTATGTCCAGAACTTTTTTTTTTCTACCGATAAATGTACACATTTTTCTAGCAGGGGATCTTGGTGGTTTTCTTTAAAGCGTACGTGATGGAGGTCTAGAGAGGAAACTAAAACAACAAAATAATGAATAAATATATAAATCGACCAATAAATAAACCCTTCCCCCTTAATCAAATAATGGTAATACGAAGAAAGAAAGACATGGCAGAATTAACCCTTTCAGTACCGGAGACGTCTATTTTATTCTAGCTACATTGGGACGATTTTGTGAAGCTTAAGCCGGTATCACACGAGAGCTTTTATAGTCAACATTCGATGATCAACATTTTTCTGGCAACATTTCTGGAATACTTTGCACTGGTATCGGAAACTAGATTGATGAGAGATGAATTTAGGTAACCAACATATTTCAAATGTTAACCTCATAAGCTGCCAGACCAGTGATGAGGATAAATGTTGAGGGAAAAAGCGCTCGTGTGATACCGGCTTTAGGTAGGCTTATGGAGTATCTAAAAGGATTAATCGAGATAGTCGGTAGCCCCTTAATTGGTAGACATGTTTCCTGAGCTGAATAAGACCGTCTAATGGTTACCAGAATATAATGAAAAGGGCGCCACCGGTACTGAAGGGGTTAACTCCTTCTGTTCCGCTAATGTCTTGAATATTTTGTCTTAGCTACATTTAGACGATGTTATGAAGCTTAAGAAGGACGTCTACCAAACAAAAGGCTACATACTATCTCGAATAGTCGCTAAGCTCCATAACAACGTTTAAATGTAGCTGAAATCAAATACAAAAAAAGGCGCCGGTACAGAAGGGGTTAACTCCTTCTGTACCAGCGACGTCTTTCTAATTTTAGTCTGGCTATATTTAGACGATTTTTTGCATCTTAAGAAGGATTTGTGATATAAAAGAGGGTTATGTGAGATAGTTCGAAGCTTGTTAATTGCTGGAGGCCCTTTTTAAACTGAAGAAAATCGTCTAATAGTAGCCAGAATAAAGTTAAAAAGACGTCTCCGGTACAGAAGGGGTTAAGGACATAGACGGAAATTAAGAGACATCGGGGAATTCTAAGAGGAGCAGGAAGCCGAGGATATGATAGGTATGTGGGAGAGGGGGAATTACCGCGTGTGATAAATGGAGAGAGAGAGAGAGAGAGAGAGAGAGAGAGATTCAGATTATTTTCTTTCCATGAAATATACAATGGCTGTTCATACAATAAAATCATCTTAAACTAATCACATAATACATAATGCATCATAATCACATAATACATAATGCATCATAATCACATAATACATAATGCATCATAATCACATAATACATAATGCATCATAATCACATAATACATAATGCATCATAATCACATAATACATAATGCATCATAATCACATAATACATAATGCATCATAATCACATAATACATAATGCATCATAATCACATAATACATAATGCATCATAATCACATAATACATAATGCATCATAATCACATAATACATAATGCATCATAATCACATAATACATAATGCATCATAATCACATAATACATAATGCATCATAATCACATAATACATAATGCATCATAATCACATAATACATAATGCATCATAATCACATAATACATAATGCATCATAATCACATAATGCATCATAATCACATAATACATAATGCATCATAATCACATAATACATAATGCATCATAATCACATAATACATAATGCATCATAATCTTACATAAACAGTGGAGAGAGAGAGAGAGAGAGAGAGAGAGAGAGAGAGAGAGAGAGAGAGAGAGAGAGAGAGAGAGAGAGAGAATATATTATACTTTAATAACTTAGCATGAAACACAAGGAAAACACAAATAACATCCGACAATAAAGCTGCAATATTTCTCTTACTCATAAGCAGGAAAGCATTGGATATAAGCGTTACGTGTTGCCTGCGACTATCCCTTCATGTTGGTATTAAACATTGGGCAATCATCACCACTCTTAAGGGGAGGTTTCTAGTTCATTCCCTAGAATTCCATCAATCTTAAAATTACACCCCCTAGACCCCCTTTCAAGATAAATGTGTACATTTTTCGGCAGAAAAATTTCCCGGCTGAAAGCCGGGCTCGCTTATCAGGCTTACAGGCTTATCAGGCTTACAGGCTCGCTATAGCTCGCCAGGATAAAATCGACACCTGAATTGCACGAAAGGTCTTAATATGGGGTGAAAGTTCTTAAAATCGCTAAACTAATGGGGCAAACGTTTTATAATATCAAAAGCAATGGGGCTAAACATGAGGGAGAAAGGGGTCAAGAAAAAATCCCTCAAGTGGAGATCTCCCCTTAACACTATCTGGTTCGATGTCTTGTGGGTTATTAAGATATTTTGTATAATAATTATTGAGGTTTTTGCTTGCTCTTGCCATTTTCGAGCTATGTATTTTAGTGGGTGACCGGTCAACTCAACCAGTAGACCATTTCAACCAGTAGCTCTCAACCAGTACCAAATCAACCAATACGGTTAGGTTAGGTTAGGTTATGTATAGTACTTTATTTTGGCACTGGTTTGGTTGGTCTGGGTTAATTTGGCACTGGTTGAGAGCTACTGGTTGAAATGGTCCACTGGTTGAGATGACATGAAACCATTTTAGCGTGTCCCCTGGGCTAACATAAACGCCTTCCCAGACTTCCTTCAAACAAACAAAATGCCGACCCAGACCCCCTTCAAGCTAAAATTGTACATATTTCGATAGAAAATAGTGGCGGCCAATTTCTTGCAAGTTACAGGCTCGCTATCACTCGCCCACATACAAATCGACACCTGAATGGGGTGAAGCATCGCCAAACTAATATGGTGAAAAGTCTTATAATCTCTAACCTAATTGAGCGAAACAGACCCCCCTCGGCCCAAATAGGGTTAACTTGTGTACACTTGCATCATCAGTCATCTTCAAGGGGAGTTTTGTGTTAACTAGGGTGTTTTGTGTTAACTAGGGAGTTTTGTGTTAACTAGGGAGTGTTGTGTTAACTAGGGAGTTTTGTGTTAACTAGGGAGTTTTGTGTTAACTAGGGAGTGTTGTGTTAACTAGGGAGTTTTGTGTTAACTAGGGAGTGCTGTGTTAACTAGGGAGTTTTGTGTTAACTAGGGAGTTTTGTGTTAACTAGGGTGTTTTGTGTTAACTAGGGAGTTTTGTGTTAACTAGGGTGTTTTGTGTTAACTAGGGTGTTTTGTGTTAACTAGGGTGTTTTGTGTTAACTAGGGAGTTTTGTGTTAACTAGGGAGTTTTGTGTTAACTAGGGTGTTTTGTGTTAACTAGGGTGTTTTGTGTTAACTAGGGAGTTTTGTGTTAACTAGGGAGTTTTGTGTTAACTAGGGTGTTTTGTGTTAACTAGGGAGTTTTGTGTTAACTAGGGTGTTTTGTGTTAACTAGGGTGTTTTGTGTTAACTAGGGAGTTTTGTGTTAACTAGGGAGTTTTGTGTTAACTAGGGAGTTTTGTGTTAACTAGGGTGTTTTGTGTTAACTAGGGAGTTTTGTGTTAACTAGGGAGTTTTGTGTTAACTAGGGAGTGTTGTGTTAACTAGGGAGTTTTGTGTTAACTAGGGAGTTTTGTGTTAACTAGGGTGTTTTGTGTTAACTAGGGAGTTTTGTGTTAACTAGGGTGTTTTGTGTTAACTAGGGAGTTTTGTGTTAACTAGGGAGTTTTTGCTTTAATTATCAAACTTGGCCGACCACTTATGCTGGTGTTAAATTTACAACCTCTACTCCCAATGGAAATATACAATAGTTATACAAACAAAACACACACGCACACGCGCACGCACGCACGCACGCACACATATACACACATATACACACACACACACACACACACACACACACACACACAAACACACACACACAAAAGGGAGGGGAGGGGTGGATGGAGGGGTCATCAGATAGTGGATAACAAACAAAGCATATAAACACTATCCCTTATACTTCAACAATACAAAAATCAATCCTTCATCTTCTCGGTGACTCCTTTTCTTCTGGTCTCTCTTGGAAGGACCATATTACCAGTCTTGCTAAAGCAGCCTCCCAGAAGCTGGGTGTGCTCAACCACCTCAAGGGGTTCTTTTCCCCTGCACAGCTTCTTGCTCTGTACAGGGGCACAGTGCATCCTTGTATTGAGTATTGTTCACATGTGTGGGGAGGATCCTCTCCCACAGCATTCCTATACAAAGTAGAAAGGAAAGCCTTTCGTATCATTAACTCACGTCCACTAACTGACTCTCTGCAATCTCTCTCTTCGCCGCAATGTTGCATCTCTCGCTATTCTATCGCTACTACAATAATAAGTGTTCCTCGGAGCTCTCTCAGTGTATACCACCTCTTCTACGTAGGGTACATAGTATCCGTCTTGCAACACAATCCCACCCCTACTCTGTACAACTCTTCAACTCAAGAGTGAAATGATACTCCCAATCTTTCTTCTATCCAACAGCTGAGTTCTGGAACTCTTTCTCTGAATCTATCTCTCCCTCATCCTATGACTTAAGTTACTTGAAACTCCGTGTGTCCAGTAATTTTGGCCCTGTTACTCTTTCAACTCTGGGGGAGGCACTCGTCACAGGCAGTTTTGTCTTTTGTCTCCCTCATGCACATAGACAAACACGTAGAGCTCAATATATATTATATATAAACACTAGCAAAGTATATAAACACTGTAGTGTATTTAGTTTGGATAGTGATACTTACCATTATCACACAACATACAGTAGGTACCACAGTAAGATAGTCAACAAGTTTATCTTCAATACAATAATATATTACTATGTCATGCTGTAACTCACAAACTATCAGACAATCGCAGATGAAAACATAATCTCCACGGATACCATAGGCGGTTATTATATAGAGAATGACAAGAATGGGAAAGAGTGAAGCATGGGAAAATCCGATGACAGTAGCCGAGTGAATGGGGGAATTATTGAAACAGATTGGGGGAGGTACGCAACCATGAGAAAGTTACATATATTTACATAGATACACAGACTACACATACTAGGCAGTCTGTCCTTTAATATATATATATATATATATATATATATA
This sequence comes from Paralithodes platypus, assembly GCA_032716605.1. Taxonomy (NCBI): domain Eukaryota; kingdom Metazoa; phylum Arthropoda; class Malacostraca; order Decapoda; family Lithodidae; genus Paralithodes; species Paralithodes platypus. The sequence goes on along the minus strand of CM064513.1, from coordinate 52,915,103 downwards.
TATATATATATATATAGAGAGAGAGAGAGAGAGAGAGGGGGAGGGGAAACTAACCAGGAAAATACGTGAAGATAGATTGCGTAAAGAAGTGTCGGAATATATTACGGTGAAGTTTGATGAGGAAACGGTTTATTTGCTATGCTAAGTGTTGTATCTATCCCTCCCCCCCCCCCCCCTTCTCTCTCTCTCTCTCTCTCTCTCTCTCTCTCTCTCTCTCTCTCTCTCTCTCTCTCTCTCTCTCTCTCTCTCTCATATACGCCAGAGAGGGGTCACATGCGGCAAGTTTCCGAAATCGATCGAAAACCATATGACGGTGACGCACGAGCTAGCACACACACACACACACGCACGTACAAACATGCGTATATGTGCGCAAGCTTAACGCACACACACACACACATATACACACAGAATCTTTGGAGGCGGGACAATACGAGCCTAAAAACTTAAATCCTGTATACTACAATTAGGTGAGTACAATTAGGTGAGTACAATTAGGTGAGTACACACACACACACACAAATGTATTAGTCCAGTTAAATGATGACAAGCACATAGGCATAATCAACAGAACAAATCACACAGACACATCCATGGATAGATAGATATAAAAACGCACATAATATAGGCACACACGCACACCAAAGTTAGCCTTTGTTCAGTGTTAGCTTTAGCATTGTATATGACATATAATAATTCAATTACTTCAACTTCCTTCTCATTGACAGAAAAGAAAGATCTGTTAATTAACAAAACCTGTTATAATACATTTAGTGGACACATTACTGTAGAGTAAGTGTTATCAGATATAAGGATGTAAGACCTATTCCCCCCAAAAGACAGAATCTGATTAAATTAATGATATTTTATAAGATACTTCACCTCAAACATGACTCCAAATACAACATAGTAACTATATACACACATTTCAAGTCATTAAGGGGAGGTATTTAGTTTTGTCCCTAGATATCCTTCAAGCTTAAGATTACACCCCCTAGATAGATAAATTTGTACATTTTTCAGTAGAAAAATTTCCCGGCTGAAAGCCAGTTCCTCTTATATTACAGGCTCGCTATCGCTCGCCAGGATAAAATCGACACCTAAATGGCACGAAAGGTCTTAAAATTGACAGAAATGGGTCGAAAGTTCTTAAAATCACCAAAATAATGGGGCGAACGTCTTAAAATCTCAAAAGCAATGGGGCTAAACATGAGGGAGAAAGGGGTCCAGAAAAAAATCCCTCAAGTGGAAATCTCCCCTTAATGTTCTCTTCTGAGAGTACTTGAGAGACGGTCGTTAACCCCTTCTGTACCGATGGTGTATTTTTAATTTTTGTCTAGCTATATTTCGAGGATTTTGTGCGGTTTAAGAAAGGTTCTTTGGCAGCAAAATGGGTTAAGTAAGATAGTTTGATGCCTATTAATTGTTGATGGCCCTTTTGAAACTTAATACAATCGTCTAATAATAGCCAGATTAAAGTTACAAAGACGTTGCCGGTACAGAAGGGGTTACAAGGGATCAATATTCACACCAATTATATACCCAAGCTTACTTTATATAACCTAGTTTGCAATCTACTGTATAATGAAATATAACCTAGTTTGCAATCTACTGTATAATGAAATATATAATGAAGCCGGCATCACACCAGCAGTTTTAGCGGCTAATTGTATCGGAGTCTGGAATCCGCTACAAGTTATCTGGAAGTTAATATAGTTAGGCATTGCGAGTTTCATTCTATAAGGAAGTTGGAGGTGTAGACATCGATATTTAGCAGAATAACCAGCTATAATACGGTTTTAGTACATTTATATATACATAAAACCCAATTCAACATACCGTACTATTTAAGGGGAGATCTCCACTTAAGGGATTTTTTTCTTGACCCCTTTCTCCCTCATGTTTAGCCCCATTGCTTTTGATATTATAAAACGTTTGGCCCATTAGTTTAGCGATTTTAAGAACTTTCACCCCATATTATGACCTTTCGTGCCATTCAGGTGTCAATTTTATCCTGGCGAGCGATAGCGAGCCTGTAATTTAAGAGGAACCGGCCTTCGGCCGGGACATTTTTCTACCGAAAAATGTACAAATATATCTTGAAAGGGACTCAAGGGGGTGTAATTTTAAGCTTGATGAAGGTCTAGGGAACAAACTAAATACCTCCCCTTAATCAACCGAAACATACATAACTGCTGTATTTTTGTTTAATATCGATATTTACAGGCCGAACTTCCTTATAGCCCTGAAACTCGCAAGTGGTCAAGTGGCCTGATTCTGCTATATATTTGACTTCAATGCTGTTACGACGATAAATCACTGGGGAGATTGTAGGCACTAATCAACCAGGGCAGTACCCAGGGGAGGCCACATAGGTATATGATAAGAAGTTGCTGGAACTCCCGTTTCATTTGTCTGGCTTCCCCTACTGTTTCTATTTGTGCCTCAAGTATACAGAGAGTAATCCAGCCAATTCTCACAAACACTCCCTCCTCCTATTCATTTCACTACAACACTTCTGTCCAACACACCTAAATTACCCCTAACGTATCTTGATATTGGCTCTCTATCACTACTTCGACCTGGGGGGAGGGGGGGCACTTGTTACAGGTAGCTTTGCCTTTTGTCTAGTCCATATACATAGACAAAAAAAAAAAACAGTGCGGCGCCGGTGTTATCTTGTATTGTACCCGAGTTGCTTTTGTGGATCATAACCCCAAGAAAGCCCGCTCATAAAATTAATCCTTCCACTCCCACAGACACGTTTATAAGCTTAATGAAATCGTCTAATAACAGCCAGAATAAAGTGAATACCTGGGATACTGAAGGGGTTAATACAGAGTTACTAAATGACTACAATGATAGGTGGTGTCCTAGTAAATTGATAATCGTCAATTAACCCTTTCAGTGTATACCATGACGCGTTTCTGCTTATTTTTTGACGATTTTATAGGGTGGTATTTTTTCTGGACCCCTTTCTCCCTCATGTGTAGCCTCATTAGTTTTGACATTTTAAGACATTCGCCCCATTAGATTGGTGATTTTAAGACCTTTGGCCCTATTTCTTTGTCAATTTTTAAGACCTTTTGTGCCATTTAGGTGTCGAGTTTTTCCTCGCGAGCGATAGCAAGCCTGCATTTTAGGAGGATCCGGAGTTTGACCAGGGCATTATTCAACCGAAAAATACACAAATATATCTCGAATGGAGGTCTTGGGGATAGTTTTAAAGCTTGATGGAAGTTTAGGGAGCAAAATGATGATAATAATAATAATAATAATAATAATAATAATAATAATTATAAATAAATAAATAGATAAATAAATTCTCCCTTTAAGATTAGGAAGTAAATTTAGAAGTCATGGAGGTATACAATTGAGATAGCCCTTACCCCTTTAAATCCTAGCAGGCCTTCCAAAGCTTAGTAAGATCGTTTAAAGGGACATGGGCCGGTTTTCTGGACCACTTTCTCCCTCATGTTTAGCCCCATTAGTTTTCAGATGCTAAGATGTTTGCCCCATTAGTTAGTCGATTTTAAGACCTTTCGCCCCAATTTCTTCGTCAATATTTAGACCTTTCGTGCTATTTAGGTGTCGATTTTTCCCCTAGCGAACGATAGTGAGCCTGTAATGTTGGAAGAACCGGCCTTCGGCCGTGACATTTTTCTACCGAAAAATGTACAAATTAATCTAGAAGGGGGATGTAATGGATGTTTTTTTTAAATTTGATGGAGATGATAAAGGGGATATGTCCTCAGCTGATATATATGTGGCTATGTTTATCTTGGGGAGGAGAGAGAGAGTAAGAGAGTGTGTGAGAGAGAGAGAGAGAGAGAGAGAGAGAGAGAGAGACCTAGAGACTGAAAGGGTTAAGATCTCGGGAATTTACCCTGAAGAAAGTTGTAATACCCCAAATAAAGGGGGTTATATGTGTGTGGCCCGCTTTGGTTCTGGTATATTCTTAGAGTATATATATTTAGAGTCGAGTATAACGGGTGTGTCCTCGGCTGATATATATGTGGCTATGTTTATCTTGGGGAGGAGAGAGAGAGGGGGGGGGGAGTTAGAGTGAGTATATCCCCATTCCCTTCTCTTTAGCACGCACCACTCTACTTAACATTAATCTGCACTATCTTGTGTAAGATTTTTTCTATTTTCGTTATATTTATTTATCTTTTATAATTTTTGTTTATATTTATTTACTTGGTTTAATTTTATGTTATTTACATATTTGTATACATCCGTGTCTTGTTCACAAACCTTCCCCGCACACTTACTCAATTGATCATTTGCGACTTTGGGGCTATAAGTACATTCAAGCTGCAAACATCACTATAAGGTAGAAATATAAACAATCCTACGTTTTCACTGCACACATAGGTACAGCTACTAAACAAATAAATCGTGAGCTTTTGCGATTTTCTTTATGCAAATATATCCATTTAGATTGATGTTCAGATCAAATCAGCTGATTTTGATAAATACATATTATCTCTTTATAAATATATAGCTGGTTTGATCTGAACATCAAGCTAAATGGATATATTTGCATACAGATAATCGCACGAGCTCACGAAAATTTGTCAGTAGCTGTACACTCGGTCCAAAAAGTATCTGCACCCCTACCCTGATAATCTGGTGTGTACAGCTTGGTAGAGTTTGCATATCTACCTGTAGCTATATCCATCTATACTACTACCTACCTATACTACCTACGACCTACAACCTACGACCTACAACCTATACTACCAAGCTGTACACACCAGATTATCAGGATAGGGGTGCAGATACTTTTTTGACCGAGTGCACATTAACATTTTAGGTACTCGGGGACGCTATTCTTATTTATAGTTTCCTATCATGTGACGATTTGACTCAGACTAAGATGGCATTGTGGGAATTAAAAGTTAAATTGAGATAGTTTTAACTAAATTGACTGCGATAGACCCTTCAAAAGCGACGAAAAATCTGTTCAACATTATATGAAATGTTGAAACGCGTCATCATCCTCAAGGGGTTAATCTAAATCCACCTACTATCCAATGATCATAACTCGACATACAAATGTATTTCTTTTAAGGGGATAGTGCTTGTTTTTTGGTCTATATAGTTATTTAATTAATTTTATTTTAAAGTTTCCTCGCTAGACCTCTATCAAGCTTCAAAAACACCCCCTAGACCCCCTTTCAAGATAGATTTGTATATTTTTCGGTAGGAAAACGTCCAGGCTAAAGGCCGGTTCCTTCTAAAATGACAGCCTAGCTGTCGCTCGCCAGGAAAAAATCGACACCTAAATGGCACGAAAGATCTTAATATTGACAAAGAAATGAGGCGAATGGTCTCAAAATCGCCAGACTAACGGAAAGACCGTCTTCAAATCTCAAAACTAATATGGTAAATCTGAGGGGAAGGGGGTCCGGAAAAAGCGACTACCTCCCCCTTAAGTATTATGTACAGTAGGTGTGTATTGTGAACTTCCTTATATTGGTCAGGGCACTCGTTGGTTGTTTTTCTTCCTTTGTTTCTTTCCTACTTGCATCCTGCTCTCTCCACTACTGAGAAATCTAATTCATTGACAAAAATATGATACACCAAGATAATTAGGTGATATGGAGTTATGTGATTTAAATTTGTCGGTACATATTATATACCATAATAATTTTTCTCTCTCTCTCTCTATCTCTCTCTTTCTGTGTGTATATATATATATACATATATATATATGTGTGTGTGTGTGTGTGTGTGTGTGTGTGTGTGTGTGTGTGTGTGCAGGTATAAATATATCACCGTCACAACTCCCTCTGCCTGGGATTTCCGATAGATAGTGATAATGGGCTGAAAGATAGTAGAAGATAATAATATATAATACTTCACCAGAGTCCGGCGATAACTGGACAATAGTTCCCGGTCAACACAACCAGTAGACCATGTTAACCCTTTCTGTAACAGTGACGTCTTTTTATTTGATTTCAGCTACATTTAGACGATTTTATGAAGCTTTTATGTAGGATGTGTGGTAGCTAAATGGATTAATTGAGATAGTACGTAGCCTTCCAATGGGTAGACGTCCTTCCTAAACTGAATATAATCGTCTAATAGTTTTCAGAATATAATGAAAAGGACGTCACCGTTACAGAAGGGGTTAACCTTATCAATCTCAACCTATACTGACTCCACCAGGGCTAACTAAACCAATGCTAACTTACAGTCCTAGCCTAACCTAAACTAACCCAATCTAACCTATCCTAGTGTTATTGATTGAGCTGGCACTGGTTGAGATGTACTGGTTGAAACGATCTACTGGTTGAGTTTTCCGGTCACCCTGGAGAATCTACACGAGTTAGATATTATGGCATTTCTGATCTTACAGCTATTTGTGATAGTGCCGTACATGAGATGTTTCTTAAGGGGAGATATCGACTTGAGGTATTTTTTTGCTGGACCCCTTTCTCCCTCATATTTAGCCCCATTGCTTTTGAGATTTTAAGACAGTCGCCCCATTAGTTTGGCGATTATAAGAATTTTCGCCCCATTTCCGTCAATTTTAAGACCTTTCGTGCAATTTAGGTGTCGATTTTATCCTGGCGAGCGATAGCGAGCCTGTAATTTAAGAGGAACCGGCTTTCAGCCGGGACATTTTTCTACCGAAAAATGTACAAATTTATCTTGAAAGGGGCTCAAGGGGGTGTAATCTTAAGCGATGGATATCTAGAGACCAAACTAAAAACCTCCCCTTAAGTTGTACCTGATTGTATAACTAACATCGAATATTGCATATCATGAGTTAGTACTTTATGTATAAGATGTTATTTATTAGTTATGCATATTATATATATCATATCTCTCAAATCATACATTATACAGAGATGATGGTGTCAGGGTTAGCAATGACTAGGTCGGGTGACCCAACAGTGGGAATACTTGCTATGTTACCTACACCGTGACTTAACACACACACCTTGGCCATTGGATGTACAGTCGGACACATGGATTTCTGTCCACTCCGTAAGTTCATGTATGGAAGGAATCATAGCGACAAGCTCAATTTGCTAGAGAACAGTTAATTGTTTATATTGCTTTACTAATGCATGAACATTATAATGCAATCATACTAAGTGTCCTTCCTTGCGTAAAATCACGGAGTGTATGCACATTAAGGGGAGGTTTCTAGTGTGTTGCCTAGACCTCCATCAAGCTTAAAATTACATCTCCTAGACCCCCTTTAAAGATAAATTTGTAAATTTTTCGGTAGAAAAATTTCCCGGCCGAAGGCCGATTCCTCTTAAGTTATAGGCTCGCTATCGCTCGCCAGGGAAAAATCCACACCTAAATGGCACAAAAGGTCTTAAAATTGACAGAAATGGGGCGAAAGTTATTAAAATTGCCAAACTAATGGGGTAAACGTCTTAAAATATCAAAAGCAATGGGCTAACGTGGAAGGAAGTTCGGAAAAAAATCCCTCAAGTGGAAATCTCCCCTTCATGTGGCCACCTGTACAGCTACTGACGAATGTTCGTGGGCTCTTAAAATGTTATGTATGCAAATAATAATATCCATTGAGATTGATGTTTAGATGAAATCAATTATGAATGACTAATTACATAATATGTCAGATATCTTCTCAACATCAGTTTAAATGGATAGAATAGTTTAAATGGATAGAATAGTTTAAATGGATCGAATAGTTTAAATGGATCGAATAGTTTAAATGGATAGAATAGTTTAAATGGATAGAATAGTTTAAATGGATAGAATAGTTTAAATGGATCGAATAGTTTAAATGGATCGAATAGTTTAAATGGATAGAATAGTATAAATGGATAGAATAGTTTAAATGGATAGAATAGTTTAAATGGATAGAATAGTTTAAATGGATAGAATAGTTTAAATGGATAGAATAGTTTAAATGGATAGAATAGTTTAAATGGATAGAATAGTTTAAATGGATAGAATAGTATAAATGGATAGAATAGTTTAAATGGATAAAATAGTTTAAATGGATAGAATAGTTTAAATGGATATAATAGTTTAAATGGATATAATAGTTTAAATGGATAGAATAGTTTAAATGGATATAATAGTTTAAATGGATAGAATAGTTTAAATGGATAGAATAGTTTAAATGGATATAATAGTTTAAAGAGAATCGCAAGATATCACAAACATTTGTCAGTAGCTGCACATGTGATACACTGTATATCAGCAAAACGTGACTTAGAGGAAGCGTGACTTAAGGGGAGGCAGACCGTTTTTCTGGACCCCCTTCTTCCTAATGTTTAGTCCCACTAGTTTTGATATTATAAGACGTTCGACCCATTAGGTTGGCGTTTTAACACCTTTCGCCCCATTTCGTTGTCAATTTTAAGACCTTTCATGCCATTTAGGTGTCGATTTTTTCCTGGCGAGCGATAGCGAGCCTGCAATTATAAGAGGAACCGGCCTTCGGCCGGGACATTTTTCTACCGAAAAATTTACAAATATTATCTTGAAGGGGGGTCTAGGGGATGTTTTTCTAAGCTTGATGGAGGTCTAGGGAGGAAACTAAATAATATATATGAATACATATGAATATATATGAATAACGCGGGATCCAATGACATATGGAGATGCAGGACTGAGGAGTTGCTGACCAAGTACCAGGAAATGCTGGAGAGGATCAAGGAGAAGGGTGGATTTCCTGTGGTACACAGTATCCTGCCAAGAAGAGGGGTACGCAAGGAATGGTCCTCCAGGGCTATTGGTGTAAATAGCCGGCTGGAGAAGTATTGCAAGGCAAAGTCAATACCATTCCTAGATAACTGGACCCACTTCTATGGTAAGGATGAACTGTATGCCCAGGATGGAGTACATCTTTCTCGACTAGGAGTTTCGACCTTGGCCAGCTCACTGGACAAGATTGTTGCGGGGTTTCGTTAAAAAACCTGGGTGTGTAAGTAAAATACTGTCTCCATATGGAGCAGGTACTTCATGTGACAAACCAGTGAGTAAAATAGAAATAATCAGTCAAGATAGTGCGAATATAGTGATGTGTAATAGTAGTATCAATAACACTACACATGTAACTGATAGTAAAGATGAGATTACTGATAGAGTAGAATTTCCGTCTAGAGCTAGTAGTTCAACAGGAAATAATAAGTTAGCTAAAAACAATAGAAAATTAGTTGCAAATAAAAGTAATAGGTTGAGGGTATATTATACAAATTGTAGGAGTTTATGTAACAAAATGAACGAACTTAGAGCACTCGTTAGCACAGAAAATATAGACATAATAGCGCTAACTGAAACGTGGATTAATACAGAATCTAGGCATTTTTTAGCAGAATTTGATATTCCAGGATATAGTTTGTTTAAATATGACCGAACAAGTAGGAGGGGCGGGGGTATAGCAGTGTTTGTCAGGAGTACATTAAAAAGCTGTATTAAATCAGGTATTAGACTAAATAATGATAATGAAAGTGTTTGGGTAGAGGTTAACGAAAGTAGTGAGACCATAGTTATTGGAGTTATATATAGACCGCCTAATATGAGTAGAAATGGCTGAACATCGTTATGGGAGGAAATTAAAATAGCATCAAAGTTTAGCAATGTGTGCATTATGGGGGATTTTAATTTTCCGAACATTGATTGGCAGCACCAAATAGGCGACTCCGATTCAGTAGAGTTTATAGAGGTAGTACAAGATAGTTTTTTATTTCAATTCATAGATACGCCGACTAGAGGTATTAATATTCTTGATTTAGTTTTCAGTAACAATGAACATATGATAAATGATGTAGAGATTGGTGACCACCTAGGAAATAGCGATCATAAATCTATTTATTTTAATATACAATGGACAGGGAATGCTAAAGAGAATACGACACTTATCCCAGATTTCAGAAAAGCCGATTATGGTGGGCTAAGAAGAGATTTAAGGGTGGACCCTATTGTTAAGCAATTAAGTCAAGATATCCCTAAAAGAAAATTTAGATCACCGCAGAACCAACCAAAATGGATGACTAATAAGCTAATAGATCTTATAGGAAAAAAGAAAGGAATATATAGAAAAATAAAGAAAGGCGAAAATCATCTACATATATACTATCAGACTCTATCAAGACAGGTCAAAAAGGAATTTAGGAAAGCAAAAAGAAATTATGAAATAAGGATAGCCAGTGACTCAAAAAATAACCCTAAAGCTTTTTACCAACTATATAAATCTAAAGTTAGAGATGTAATAGGCCCCCTAAAAACTTCAATAGGAGAAATAACAGAAAATGATTTAGAAATGTGCAGTACATTAAATAGTCAGTTTCTTTCCGTTTTCACTAATGAAAATTTGGCACAGATTCCAGAAGTCAATATGGTATATAGTGATAGTATAGAAAATATGTTAAGTACAGTAGTATAAGTAGAAATGATGTGCTTAAGGAAATTGACAGACTGAAACCTCAAAAATCGCCTGGTCCTGACGAGGTATATGCTAGAGTATTAAAAGAATGCAGAGATGAGTTAAGTATCCCATTAGCATTTTTATTTAACAAGTCTTTAGAAACAGGTTTAGTTCCAGAAGCTTGGAAGCTTGCAAATGTAGTTCCGATCTTCAAAAAAGGTGATAAATCGATAGCATCCAATTACCGTCCCATTAGTCTCACATCAATCATAGGAAAGTTGCTAGAGTCTATTATTGCTAGGAAAATTAGAAGCCACTTAGACAAATTTAACTTAATAAATTCTTCTCAGCATGGATTCACTCAGGGACGTTCTTGCCTTACTAATTTGCTTAGCTTTTTCTCAGAGGTATATGAAGCAGTAGATAGTGACAAGTCATATGATATTATTTATTTAGATTTCAGTAAAGCTTTCGACAGAGTCCCTCATGAGAGATTGATGAGAAAGGTTGAGGCACATGGAATAGGAGGATCGTTGTTGGGATGGATTAGGTCATGGCTAATTGGTAGGAAACAGAGAGTCAGCATAAATGGTACCAAGTCAGAGTGGGGAGCAGTCAAAAGTGGTGTCCCCCAGGGATCGGTATTAGGTCCCCTGTTGTTTATATACATAAATGACCTAGATTTGGGTATAACTAGTAGGATAAGTAAATTCGCAGACGATACTAAAATGGGGAGATCAATTGATTCAGATAGCGATATAGAGTGCCTCCAAAGGGATCTAGATACCTTACATGAATGGTCAGTAAATTGGCAGATGAAGTTTAACATTGACAAATGCAAGGTATTAAAGATAGGGAAGATGCATACAAATGTTAAATATAAACTAGCTAATTTAGAATTAGAAAATTCAGACTGTGAGAAAGATCTAGGTGTGTTTGTTAGCAATGATTTGAAGCCTAGAAAACAGTGTATAAGCGTTCGTAATAAGGCAAACAGGATTCTCGGGTTCATCTCTAGGAGTGTGAGTAACAGAACTGCTGATGTTATCTTAAAACTTTACTTGTCATTAGTGAGACCCCTTATGGATTATGCTGTCCAATTTTGGTGTCCTTATTACAGAATGGACATAGATTCATTGGAGAGAGTACAGCGTAGAATGACAAAAATTATCCATAATATTAGAAATCTTTCGTATGAAGAAATTAGGTTTACATTCGTTAGAGAGATGCAGAGTTAGAGGGGATATGATAGAGGTGTTCAAGTGGGTTAGTGGGATTAACAAAGGGGACATGACAAATGTACTAAAGCTCAGTGATAGCGAAAGAACTCGTACCAATGGTTTCAAATTAGATAAATTTCGTTTCAGAAAAGATATAGGCAAATATTGGTTTGGTAACAGAGTTGTAGATGGGTGGAATGGACTACCAAGTGCTATAGTGGGATCTAAAACGGTAGGGAGCTTTAAGATAAAATTGGATAAGCATATGGACGAGAAGGGTTGGGTGTGAAGGGGGATCAGCCGGGTTGGGCCAATCAGTACTCTGCATACCCCCATAATCCTGCGTTAATCTCTAACCGTTTTGGTAAGATGATCCTCAGGGTATTAGAGTGTTGAGCCTATAATTGGGCTTTGTAATTGAACTGGGGTTGTGTGGGACAGGGATCTGCCTTGCTTAGGCCAATCGGCTTTCTGCAGACTCCCATTTTATTATGTTCTTATGTAATAAATGAATTAATAGACCAAACAAACGGCCAGTCTCCCCTTAAGTTTCCTTGTTTGAGAGATATCTAGACCTGGCACTCCTATCTTGGCTTTAACGGGGCACACCTATCGTAACTCCCCAACACTTCACCATTTATATTACCTTACAATCCAGAGTGAGTCACATACAGAGAGTCACATACAGAGAGTCACATACAGAGAGTCACATACAATCCAGAGTCACATACAGAGAGTCATATAATACCTAGCGATAACATAGCCTCTAATTTACCTGTTCTAAAATATACCTGTAATGTGTACCTATTTAATGATACCTATTTACCTGTTCTAATATATACCTGTAATGTACCGTACCTATTTAATGATACCTATTCTCTTACACGTTAATATATTCAGGAAGTTGGCTTGATTTCTCATTATCCGAATTTTGAAGGTTAACTATCGTACTATTCTTTAACCCATTCAGTACCGGTGACATCCTTTTCATTATATTCTGACAATGAAAACACGATTTCATTCAGCTTAGAAAGAACGTCTACCCCTAAAATGGCTACAACTAGATCAATTAATCCTTTTAGCTACCATATAAACTTCATAAAATCGTCTTAATGTAGCTGTAATGTAGCTGTAATGTAGCTGTAATGTAGCTGTAATGTAGCTATAATGTAGCTGTAATGTAGCTGTAATGTAGCTGTAATCAAATGTATAATACGTCACCGATACAGGATTGTTAAGCATATTTTTCAAAAGGTCAAACATACATATGCCTAAAGATCCCATCTGATATGTCTTCTCTGATCTCATAGCTGGCTTAGAACACTACAGTCCATAATTATTGGTAGGCCAAAACTCTTAACTACTAACCTCTATAACTAAGAAACGAATAGATTAATCGAGCTACTATTTCTACCATTGGGGAGAGTCAGCCCTGGCATGAGTGTGGACATTTATAGCCCATTTGCTCAAGCCGTTTTTGAGTTACAGAGCTTAGGGGTCACAGTTTCTGGTTTACCTATCATGAACCGAGTATAACTATCATGATTGCTTAGGTACCCTAGAACCTTCAAGGGACCCATAAACTTCTGGCAGCCTCTGAACAGTCTGTTGTACCAAAAGTTTGTCTACAACTTCCTAGCCTCACCTTACTCTGGTCTCCTGACAGACGAAAACAATATATACCAACAAAATTGACCAAAGCTTAATTTTGTTTTCTTTTTTCCTGGACCCACTGCCCCTTCATCATAAGTCCCATTAGTTTTGACATTTTAAGACGTTCGCCCGATTAGCATTGCGATTTTAAGACCTTTTGTGCCACTTAGGTGCCGATTCTATTTGCGGGCGATCAATAGCTAGCCTGTAATTTACGAAAACATAAGTATTGCTACCGAATTTGTTTACAAACTTATCACGAAAGGAGGTCGTCGGGGGTGTGTGGGGGGGATTTTAAGTTTGATGGAGGTCTAAGGAGCAAACTAAAACACGCGCGCGCACACACACACACACACACACACACACACACACACACACACACACACACACACACACACACACACACACACACACACACACACAAAATACCCAGCTGTTACAGATATACTATTAGTTTTATTGATGAAGTTATTTATATAATAGACAAATACATAACACACTGTAACGATCAAGGTATATGATAAGGCTGTATATTTTGTGTGACATTATTGACTGTAACACATCAAAGGTATAATAATGGTATATACAATTATTGGGTATACTGATGGTAGAAAAAACAAATTATGGTGATTTACCTTCCTATCCTTATCACCTTCCGTACCAGTGACGTCCTTTCCATTATACTCTGACAACTATTAGACGATTATATTTAGTTTAGGAAGGACGTCTACCCATGAAAAGGCTACAGACTATCTCAATTCATTCTTTTACCTATCAAATATCCTACCTAAGCTCCATAAAATCATCTAAGTGTAGCTGAAGTCGAATAAAAAAGACGTCCCTGGAAAAGTAAGGGTTAAAATAGATGAGTTTTTCATAACCAATATTTTGCTATAAGGGTATATATTATTATGTACCTTTTTCATGCTCATACATTTTACAGTGTATTACTCATATATAAGTTAAGCACCATAGATACAGTACAATTAGCTTTGTAATAGTTAACAATATATGTAACTTAACAAATATATGCCTTCCACAAAACAGGAAAATTGAGCAAACTTTGAATAATTAACCCTTTGAGGAGCATGACGCGTTTTGACAATTTTTTCTGGCTATCATTAGACGATTTTATTCAACTGAGGGTTATCTTGTGGCAGCTAAGGAGATAATTGAGATAGTATTAACCTCTTTGATTCCTAGATATCCTTCCTAAATTCCATAAAATCGCCTAATGGTAACCAAAATAAAATATGCAAATGCGTCCTAGATCCTCAAAGGGTTAAAGTTGCCTCACTGCTCACTTTTATCTATCATACACAGATATATAAAGTTAAAGTTATGCAGATAGGACACTGTTTTTTAGTGTGAATGTACAGTTACCTACATGAATTTGCACCTAAACCGTGATTTGGTGTGTGAAAGTGAAAGTAGTATGATTAACTCACTAGAATAACTACTGTAGCTACAAAACCATTGACTGATCATCAAATTACCGGTATCTACTAAACACGAAACAACACTCCTAATTCGGTCATACTGTTTGTCTGTGCACACATAAAACCGCAAACTGGGTCCAAACTCCCGTGGGCGACTGTACCGCAAGCAGCTATATATGTACACAGACCAAGGCAGAGTATGTGGCCCTGATTATTTACAATCTCACGCGTCACGGATTTCCCCTGCATTCTGAATTTCCCACATTAATCTCCGGACTTACATGAGTTGAGGTTTCCCAACAAGATGAGCATATAATCCCTTAGATGCTTATCAATCAGATTTCACATATTTCACCGTAAATATTATTGTAATTGTAAGTATTCTACAACATATATTTGCATAGTCAAACTTATTTCATATATAAGCCTAATTATATAATGTATATACTGTATATGTACATGTGTGTGTATGTGTGGTGTGTGTGTGTGTGTGTGTGTGTGTGTGTGTGTGTGTGTGTGTGTGTGTGTGTGTGTGTGTGGTGTGTGTGTGTGTATGTGTGGTGTGTGTGTGCAGCATACAGGAATAATCATAGTACACCATCTACTGTAGAATACATGATACGTCACTTTCGCAGAACAAAAGAAAACAGCTTGATCGTTCATGGGAATCCAGGGAGGTGATTGATCTGTACTCTCTCTCTCACTCTCACTCTCTCACTCTCTCTCTCTCTCTCCCCTCCGTGATAGCAGCCATAGCATAAGTTATCACCACATTCGTATACTTCTGCCTCTTTTCTCCCCCCCCCCTCTCTCTCTCTCTCTCTCTCTCTCTCTCTCTCCCCTCCGTGATAGCAGCCATAGCATAAGTTATCACCACATTCGTATACTTCTGCCTCTTTTCTCCCCCCCCCCCCCTCTCTCTCTCTCTCTCAATATTAATTCCCACCCCCAGCCTCAGCCACCCAGGACCGCGCACAAACCGATAAGTCAAACCGCTATAATTCCGTATACTTTTACCATTCCCACTATATATTGTGTATTGTGTATGTGTCCTAAGGTATGGCTCCTAAGAGATTCAAAACCCTCTGCTGTGGTGAAACATTCTACCCGGAATGGATAAACAGGCATGGTTTTCCTGATGAATTTTTTTTTAAATGCCTAACTGGTGAGAAGTTTCAGTTTCTGGATCTCACGCTAGAGGCATACAAAAATGAGGTAACCGAGCTAAAGCTTGAAAACAGCCTCCTAAGAGAGCAGCTGGCCTCCAGTTCAAACCACATCCCTGACACTGGATCAACGTTCCAAGTAGTCAGGAATAAAAAAGCCCTGACCAAAATACCCCTTGCCAACAAATTCAGCAGACTCAGGGATAATGTGGAAGAACCAGAGTCTGTGGATTGCACCCCCAGAAATAAAACAATTAAAGGAGGATCTCATCTGAACTCCAAAGAGAGGGCATATCAACCCCCTACAAACAAATCCACGCCCCCCAAAGCAAAGCCGACCAGTAAAAAGGAGACCAAAACCCAAATCGTCAGCGACTCCTTCATGAGGGGCCAGGGGGCTGCATTGGCCAAGCTGGCTATAGGTAAGCGGTCGGTAAAAGTAATACCTGGTGCCAAGTGATCACACATAACAAATGACATCAGGAATTCCTCTATCCCTCATGACACTTGCTTAGTAGTGTGCGTAGGTAGCAATGACGCGTATGCCAATGGAAATCCAAGGATACAGACATTCTAACCAAATACAGTACCCTCATCCAAGAAATGAAAAAGAAAACTAAAAAATGCTTGTTAACTTGCATCCCGCCCCGTATGAGAGTAAGTGGTTATGCAAAGAACAGAGTTGCTGCACTAAACCAATCTGTGAAGCAAATCTGTGAAAAATATAAGGTCACCTTCATAAACCACTATCACGATATGAAAGGCAAAAATGCTCTGTTCAAACGAGACGGCATCCATCTTTCATATCTTGGTACCTCGTGGTATTCATACCAAATACACGAGGAACTAGTATAAACTAATAAACTAATATAAACTAGCTAATTTAGAATTAGAAAATTCAGACTGCGAGAAAGATCTAGGTGTGTTTGTTAGCAATGATTTGAAGCCTAGAAAACAGTGTATAAGCGTTCGTAATAAGGCAAACAGGATTCTCGGGTTCATCTCCAGGAGTGTGAGTAACAGAACTGCTGATGTTATCTTAAAACTTTACTTGTCATTAGTGAGACCCCATATGGATTATGCTGTCCAATTTTGGTGTCCTTATTACAGAATGGACATAGATTCATTGGAGAGAATTCAGCGTAGAATGACAAAAATGATCCATAATATTAGAAATTTTCCGTATGAAGAAAGGTTGAAGAAATTAGGTTTACATTCGTTAGAGAGACGCAGAGTTAGAGGGGATATGATAGAGGTGTTCAAGTGGGTTAGTGGGATTAACAAAGGGGACATGACAAATGTACTAAAGCTCAGTGATAGCGAAAGAACTCGTACCAATGGTTTCAAATTAGATAAATTTCGTTTCAGAAAAGATATAGGCAAATATTGGTTTGGTAACAGAGTTGTAGATGGGTGGAATAGGCTACCAAGTGATATAGTGGGATCAAGAACGATAGGGAGCTTTAAGAAAAAATTGGATAAGCATATGGACGAGAAGGGTTGGGTGTGAAGGGGGATCAGCCGGGTTGGGCCAATCAGCGCTCTGCAGACCTCCCCCCCGTAATCCTGCGTTAATCTCTAACCGGTTTGGTAAGATGATCCTCAGGGTATTAGAGTGTTGAGCCTATAATTGGGCTTTGTAATTGGGGTTGTGTGGGACAGGGATCTGCCTTGCTTAGGCCAATCGGCTTTCTGCAGACTCCCATTTTCTTATGTTCTTATGTTCTTAACTGTTCAAGTACCATGAGAGGAAGGATAATCTCCTTAAATCCCCCTCCCCTTCAACCCAAGCCTCTCTCGCCCAGATCTTATCATCTCCCTTCCCTTGCTCCCTTCCCCCCTCTCTCACCCCTCTCCACTCATAGCACGACAAATCTACTCCACCCCCTCATTCCTGCCCCCTTCTCAACTCCCTCCTCCCCCCATAGCTTCCCCGCACCCACCCCTACTCCCCACCCCCCATTCTATTCCCCGAACCTGACCCGTCCTCCCCTCTTCACCCCCAGCTGCTCATCCTCCTCCCCCTACCTTCCTCCCTCTCCCCCCAAACCTACCCCACGTAAACAAAAGGCTCAGGGAGTCGGTCAAGTTAACCAAATTAGGTCAACCCCCTTCTCATCCGCCCAGGTACACCCAGGTGTCGGGAAGGTATCGAATCCGGTTCCTTCACCACGCACCATCAGTCCTAAGATCTAATAAAACAAAAAATCTAATCTCTCAACAGCTGACTCCGCTGAAAAAATACACTCAGACTAAAATAAAGGCCTCTCATGAAACGATCAATGTACTATATCTCAATGGTAGGAGTTTACGAAACAAAATAAATTAACTGAAACTTATGGTATTAAACGAAGAAATCCATATAATTGCGATTACCGAAACGTTTCTAGATTTCAATAATATCGATTTTTTTTTTTTTTTTTTTTAAGAGACAATGAACGGAGGAAGGAAAAACACAGATAAAACAAAAAGGTCCATGTGCCTAAAGGCATCCTCCATTCATAAAATGTTTGTAACAACTGGATTTAAACATTTGTAGATTGTAAGTTTGTGGAAAGCAATTCGAGGGAAGTGAATTCCAAAGAGTAGTAGCTCTGGGGATAAATGAATTCTGATAAGCAGAAGTTCTGCATTGTGGAGGAGAAAGTGTAAATTCATGGGCGCTCTCAGCTGCCCTAGTTCTACGGGGAAAGATGTGGAGAGGCGGCACAATTGAAGCAAGTTCCTCGGAACAATTGCTGTGAAAATATCTGTAGAATAATGCAAGGGATGCAACGTTTCTTCGTATGGATAATGTAGGAAGGTCCTGTGTGATTGCAGGGTTATTGATTAATCTAATAGCTTTATTTTGAATTTTGTCCAACTGCCTCAATGCAACCACTCCACTTCCACCCCACAGAGGTGAACAGTAATCCATCTGAGAACGCACATGACTTTTATATATCACGGCCAACTGCTCGTCAGTGAAGAATTCTCGAACTCTGTACAGGAGTCCCAGTTTTTTAGAGGCATTCTTAGCAATGCTTCTAACATAATGTGTCCAGCTCAAGTTAGTAGTTAATGTTACACCGAGAATGTCAATACTAGGGGAAGTGGGAATATTTACATAATTAAAAAATATGGGAGTCAGTGAGATTCTGTCGGTTAGAAAATTGAATGTACTTGGTTTTCTGTGCATTAAAGGAAACTAGATTCTTTTGTCCCCATCCATTAATTCTAGAAAGGTCCTGGTTCAGAGAAATTGCAGTGTTTATTTTTGAATTTATAAGATCGGGTTGGGTGAAAGAATTGGTAAATGTGAAGGAACTGTGGAGTGTTGAGTCATCTGCGTAGGAATGTATTGGATTATGAGTGGTAGATATGAGATCATTGATATGAATGAGGAACAGAATTGGGGCCAAAACTGATCCCTGGGGAACACCAGCATTTATTGAGTGAAATTGAGAATAAAGGCCATCTACCATTACACGTATTTTTCTGTTATGAAGATAAGAAGAAATTAGTGGAACTAATGATGCAAGGCCGTAGTGTGACATCTTCGACAATAAGGATTGATGCCAGACTCTATCAAATGCCTTTGATATATCCAGTGCTATTGTATGTGTTTCACCATGTTGGTCTGTAGCTTGGTTGATTTGATGCGTAAGAAGGCAAAGCATGTCTGCAGTTGATCGACATCGTCTAAAACCATATTGCCTATCACTGATTAATTTATTATTCTCAAGATGCTTAATTATGTGATTATTTAATATAATTTCAAAGACTTTACCAAGAGTGGAAGTTATAGCTATTGGTCTGTAGTTTGATGGATCTGAAGAGGCACCTTTTTTAGGAACTGGATGGATGTTTGCTTCTTTCCAGGGTACTGGGAAGCATGAGGTATGAGTACACAGACGGAAAATTTTTGCCAATACAGGAGCGAGCACCAAGGAGCAATTCTTAAGTACTATTGGAGGAATTTCATCTGGACCAGGAGCCTGAAGATGCAGAAGCCTGAAGAGCCCAGAAGATGCAAACAAATGTTAAATATAAACTAGCTAATTTAGAATTAGAAAATTCAGACTGCGAGAAAGATCTAGGTGTGTTTGTTAGCAATGATTTGAAGCCTAGAAAACAGTGTATAAGCGTTCGTAATAAGGCAAACAGGATTCTCGGGTTCATCTCTAGGAGTTTGAGTAACAGAACTGCTGATGTTATCTTAAAACTTTACTTGTCATTAGTGAGACCCCATATGGATTATGCTGTCCAATTTTGGTGTCCTTATTACAGAATGGACATAGATTCATTGGAGAGAATTCAGCGTAGAATGACAAAAATGATCCATAATATTAGAAATTTTCCGTATGAAGAAAGGTTGAAGAAATTAGGTTTACATTCGTTAGAGAGACGCAGAGTTAGAGGGGATATGATAGAGGTGTTCAAGTGGGGTTAGTGGGATTAACAAAGGGGACATGACAAATGTACTAAAGCTCAGTGATAGCGAAAGAACTCGTACCAATGGTTTCAAATTAGATAAATTTCGTTTCAGAAAAGATATAGGCAAATATTGGTTTGGTAACAGAGTTGTAGATGGGTGGAATAGGCTACCAAGTGATATAGTGGGATCAAGAACGATAGGGAGCTTTAAGAAAAAATTGGATAAGCATATGGACGAGAAGGGTTGGGTGTGAAGGGGGATCAGCCGGGTTGGGCCAATCAGCGCTCTGCAGACCCCCGTAATCCTGCGTTAATCTCTAACCGGTTTGGTAAGATGATCCTCAGGGTATTAGAGTGTTGAGCCTATAATTGGGCTTTGAAATTGGGGTTGTGTGGGACAGGGATCTGCCTTGCTTAGGCCAATCGGCTTTCTGCAGACTCCCATTTTCTTATGTTCTTATGTTCTTATCTACCGAGAGATTCTGCAAAATAGTTTTGACATGTCTGGTGTGGATCTTAAGTGAGGGAATTTCAGGCGAATTAAAATTAAGTACAGGGACATCTTGATGTATTTCATCTAAGGTTGAGTTGGTGGAGAAAATATCCGCAAGAAGGTTAGCTTTACCTCGTGGGTCACTTATAAGATTGCCAGTCGGAGATTTTAATGGTGGAATGGATGGAGCAGTAGTGAAGTTGGATTTAAATGAGTTAAGAGTAGACCAAAATATTTTGTTATCATTTGGATTATTTAGAAGTTTATTTGCCTGCTTGTGGAGAAAGTTTGATTTAGTTAGGTTTAATACAGTTTTGGCATGATTTCTGATGTTTCTAAAGTAATTAAAGGCTTCATGTGTTTTTGATCTTGTGTATGCATTGTAGGCTATTGCTTTTTGTTCAGTTACTCTACCACAATTATGGTCAAACCATTTAGGTGAATTAGATCTTTTACTGTACTTTTGATGAGGAATAAAAGTTTCCATTCCAATTTTTACAAAATCTTGTATGTGGCTCAAGGTGGAGTGTGTGCATCATTAGAAAAGAAAGAGGTCCAGGGAATATCAATAAAGAAACCTTGAAGACCCTCCCAGTCTGCCCTATCGTAATGCCATTTAGTCACCAAAACAGGTTCAGAGTGGGAAGGTGTGGTAGGTGATAGACAGGTGGCCTGTATCAGACAGTGATCAGAAGATCCAAGTGGGGACCTCACTGTAACATCATAATTTTCTGAATTGGTTGTTAAAAATAAGTCCAGTAGGTGGGAATTATGATTAGGATTATCTGGTACACGGGTGGGTTGGTTGACTAGTTGAGTGAGATTAAATGAGTCTGCAAATAGCTCACATTCAAGACCAGCATCATCAGTCCTGGCTGAATGAGTGAGCCATTCAACATTATGGACATTAAAATCACCCAACACAGTGATTTCAGAAGAAGCATTTAAGTTGAGGACACTGAGTTGTGAGGACAGAGAATCAAAAAGACTTTGCTCTGGAGGAGTATTTGGGGAACGGTAGATGCAACATATGTATTTAAATTTACCAGCAGAAATTAATTTGTATATAGAATAATCAAAATAGGGACAATTGAAACTAGTAACCTCCTCCAGGGCAATTTCAGATTTTGCGAAGCAACATACACCTCCTTTAGGTCTGAAATTTTGGAGCATTTGATAACCTGGAAAATTAAATCTAGACGTGTCAGATGTGGATGTTACTTGAGTCTCTTGTCAAAAAAAAGGAGAGTAGGGGATTCTGCTTGAAGAAATTGGTGTACAGAATTGATGTTAGAGTGAAGTCCCCTTATATTGCTAAAGAAAGAGCTGCACCGACGAGCAGCTTTGGGACGTTGCAATGCAGTCGCATGATGACGACCGGGAGGGCCCTGTGTCAATGACCCAACCCTGCCGGGGGTGGATATCCGAGGGACCACCAGGTTTGCTCTTAACAATTGTACTGCCATGTTTATTGGGTAAGGTGTATGGTGTTACATGTATGATATGTAGTGGGAAGAGTAGTGTTTTATGGATAGAGGATAGCAATGTAGGGCAATGTCGTGAAGTTGGATGTGTATGTTATATAAAGAGGGTTTTCCTGATACCCCTGATGTGTGAGGCAGAAAGATATGTATCCAGCTACCAAGGCCTGGGAGAGAAAATGGAATTCAGGCTATTCCCTGAGTCTCCCGAAACCTTGGCGGTAGTACTTCCCTGGGCGGGGCTGCCTACCCCTACTACCTACAAAACTTATTATTATGCATGAATATCAAATTAACTCGTGCAAAATCTACCATAGAGATAGGTTATCAAAAAGAGGAGGAGGTGTTATGCTATACGTCAAAGAATCTATTAATTCAATAGAAATACCTATTCCTTCAAATAATTCCGAACTATTATGCGTAAAAATAAGCAACAAATATACCGACATGAATAATGTAGTTGTATATAGACGCCCAACGATAAATAACGAAGAGGATATATCACTTTACAATTCCCTAACAAAACATTAAATGCCAAAGAAACCGTTATCATAGGCGACTTTAACCTACCTAATATTATATGGCATGATAAAATCGGATCGGGAAAGGCATCTGAAAGAATGATAGAATTTATGAACGATAATTTCCTGTATCAATTAGTTCAGACCCCCACTAGGGTTGACAATATATTAGATTTAGTTATCACAACTCACGAATACATAACGTCAAACTTACAAGTTGGTGAACAGTTAAGTGGATGTGATCATAATAGCATCAGGTTCCAGATCAACATGACTCACACCACCACTATTAGTGAAACATTCATACCTGACTACAACAAAGCTGATATTAGCGGACTAAGAAAAGAGATAAACGATATCCATACACTCATAAATAGTCTCTCTAGTACCGAAGAAGCTTGGATAACATTCAAAGATCTTTTCTTTACTGCCCAAAATAAATATATCCCTATGCGTAAACGACACAATAAAAGTATAAATAAACCCCTATGGTACAATAACAATATTAGTAGAGCAATTAGTGAAAGAAATCGTCTATACAAATTAAAAATGGATACAGATAATATTACCATCCAAAATCAATACTCGGTTGCGAGAAGAAAAGTTAAATCGCTAATTAAATCTGCAAAGAGGGATTACGAAATTAAAATCGCACATGCGAGCAAATCTAATCCAAAACAATTTTATAGATATATAAATAGCAACAAACTAATTAAAAGTGGCATCGGTCCGATACTAAATAATCAAGGTGAATTAGAATCAGATAGCAGGGACATAGCTGCTACTCTTAATCAACACTTTTCTTCTGTATTTAATACTGCCAGTAACCAAAACGTGCCACAAGAAGATAATCAAACATGTAACTATGTTCTTCAAGATTTTATTATTACCCAGTCAGAAGTAATTACAAAAATCGACTCACTTCATGTCAATAAATCACCTGGGCCGGACATGTTTATCCCTAAAATTCTTAAATTAGTCAAAGAAGAAGTTGCAGGGGCACTAACCATAATACTAAATATGTCACTTAAACAAGGACATGTACCCACCGACTGGAAGACCGCTAATACAACACCGATATTTAAAAATGGTGACAAAACACTACCAAATAACTATAGGCCGATTAGCTTAACTTCCGTAATTGGAAAAATGTGTGAATCAATCATAAGGGATAAAATCGTATTATTCCTTGAGAACAATAACCTTATTAACAATAGTCAACACGGATTCAGAGCAAAGAGATCATGCCTAACTAATTTAATATAATTTTATGACAGCCTATACAAACTAAATGACTTCACCAAAAGCCTCGACATAGTGTATCTAGACTTTCAAAAAGCCTTCGACAAGGTCCCGCACGATAAATTATTACAGAAAATAAGAGACATAGGAATACAGGGCAAAACGTATGATTGGATTAAAAACTGGCTAAGTGAAAGAAAGCAAACAGTAGTTATCAACGGTGTGGAATCAACATGGAGCCAAGTAACTAGTGGAGTCCCCCAAGGCTCAGTATTGGGACCAGTGTTGTTCATAATATATATCAATGATCTAGATAATGGCATAAATAATTTAATTTCCAAATTCGCGGATGACACGAAGATAGGTAATGCAATCATTTCCGAAAGTGATAGAATAAACCTTCAAGCTGATTAAAATAAAGTCACAAAATGGTCGGAGAAGTGGAAAATGCCGTTTAATGTAAATAAATGTCAGATATTGCAAATAGGTTCTAAAAACATGAATGAAGAAAAGATAAAAAATGTAACACAAATAAAAGACTTGGTAGTGCTGATAAATACTTGGTAGTGCTGATAAATACTTGGTAGTGCTGATAAATACTTGGTAGTGCTGATAAATACTTGGTAGTGCTGATAAACGAAAACTTAAAATCTTCCAATCAATGCACAGCGGCTGCAAACAAAGCAAACAGGGCACTAGGTTTCATCAGAAGAAACTTCCACTATCACAGCAAAAACATAGTTTTGCCCTTATACAAAAGTATGGTGAGACCGCACCTCGAATATGCTGTGCAGTTTTGGTCACCTCACCTCATAAAGGATGTTAAAAAATTGGAATCTGTGCAAAGGCGAGCCACTAAGCTAATCCCTTCATTGAGAAATAAATCATATGATGAAAGACTGAGAGAACTTGATCTATTTTCACTTAAGAAACGAAGGATGAGAGGCCAATTAATAGAGTGTTTTAAAATTCTAAAAGGATTCAGTAACATTAATCTAGATAAGTTATTCAAAAAAGCCGAAGACACATCTACAAGAGGAAACAATTTAAAATTATTAGGTCGGAGATCGAATCTAGATACATCAAAAAATGTTTTTCACTCACAGTGTAATTGATGAGTGGAATAAACTTCCAAATAAAGTAATAGACAGCTCCTCTATAGATACATTTAAGAACAATCTAGACTTATACCACAGAAAAATTGGTATGGAGTAGGCAGTAATTATCACCGTTATTATTTGTTCAGCTGAAGAGAGCGTTAGAAAAGAAAAAAATTAATACACAAATAAAAAATAAGAATAATAAACATCACTAAATATGTACATACTACTAAAGGTGATGGGTTGGATGATTCCAATTAACCCCAAAATTTACATGCTGCTAAGGCGAAGGGTTGCATTATTTTTTAATTTCTTTTTTGTTTTCCCTTTCTTGTTTTCCCTTTCTTTTTTTTCCAATCTTTCCTGTAAATTCTTTCTGAGGATTTCGAAGCCCAGCAAGGTTAATCACTTCCAACTTTTTCATGTACGGCAATTGCCGGAGGGAACGGAGGGTGGGGAGAGAGCCTTTTTCTTTTCTATCCTTTCCTTCAACTTTCCTTTTCTATCGGATATGCCATCTCTACTAGAATTAAGTCCTGACCACCTCGTTTGGATCGTAAGGTCTGTGTGGCCAGTGTATCTATGTAAATCTATGTAAATCTCTCTCTCTCCCTCAACGTGATAGCAGCCATAACACCAGTTATCACCACATTCGTATACTTCTATGCCTCTGTTCTGCCTCCCCCCCCCCTCCTTCTCTTTCTCTCTCTCTCTCTCTCTCTCTCTCTCTCTCTCTCTCTCTCTCTCTCTCTCTCCTTCGTGATAGCAGCCATAGCACCAGTTATCACCACCACCATCATAGCACTCACTATCAGGAGGCGTTTTGGACTTCCTACCGTTCTCTTATTAAACAATTCACACGAAAGCGTTTTTTTCCCGGCAATTGTCGTCGGAAAATATGGTCTGGAAGCTTCTTTCTGGGCCGGTTTTCTGGACCACTTTCTCCCTGATGTTTAGCCCCATTAGTTTTCAGATGTTAAGATGTTTGCCCCTTTACTTAGTCGATTTTAAGACCTTTCGCCCCATTTCTTCGTAAATATTTAGACCTTTTGTGCTATTTAGGTGTCGAATTTTTCACTGGCGAACGATAGTGAGCCTGTAATGTTGGAAGAAGCGGCCTTCGGCCAGGAAATGTTTCTACCGAAAAATGTACAAATCAATCTAGAAGGGGGATCTAATGGATATTTGTTTGTTTTAATTTGACGGAGGTCTAGGGAGGAAACTAGAAAAATAATGAATACATGCAAAAATCGCCCAAAAATTGAACCATCCCCTCTTAACCCTCTTATTACACGATGACGGTTTTGTTTTCACTTTCGTCTGCTAATCTAAACTATCGTCATTGTATTCAGTTTTAGTCCAGTTTGTTATCAGTGTTTAAAGGGCAAAGTATATCAATGAACGCTCTTACTCCCACAATGCCCTCATAAACTGAATGAAATCGTCTACTGACAGCCCCCCCTCAAAACAAAAAAGAAATGGAAGGATAAAATGGTGGCCTCCTATACTGAAAGAACTAATTAAATTGTATGTTACTTCTGTTCCTTGCAATAACTTTCCTCCAGTCTTGTTATCCATATTAGAACAAAATATCACCAGAAAAGTTTGCTAGAATGTTGTTGGTGATTTAAAACAGGTAAAAAAGAGCATAATGCTAGAGTAAAAAAAAAAAAAAAAAAAAAAAAAAAAATGGTTTGAATTAATACTTGTGTTATTAGAGACCCTATCCTAACAGAACAAAATGACCTCCCTCGGTCCAAATAGGGTTTAAATCCACTCCACACGATTTGTTATTATCATCATCATCATCGTCATCATCATCATCATTATTATTATTATTATTTTTGTTGTTATTATTATTATTATTATTATTATTATTATTATTATCATATTTTACTTCTATATATATTTTGTATTTAATTATTATTATTATTATTTTTTTTTTTTGGGGGGGGTCAACTTTCTTCCGGCAACATTTCTGGGTTGTTCTGCACTGGTTTTGACTAGATACCCCATAGTATCAGAGATCGGTCAACATCCGCCATTTTGGTACCACTGGAGTCGTTTTGCAATCCTCTTCACTCAATATATCCATAGCCATTATAAAACATTTGGCAATACTGGTACAGGATAGATTACTTGCCCCTTGGATCTATATTATAATCGTAATATCACTTACAAATAAACCTAATTAATGAAATCAATGAAATAAAATAAAAAATATATGACAAATAATAAAATAAAAAACATAATACCACCCGGTCTCCCTCCCAGTACGGTGTTCCTCAAAGATAAATTTTAGGTCCATTATTGTTCATTATATTCGTAAATGACATGCTTATGTTCTTATATTCTTATATTAAATATATCAAAGACTGTACACTAGTACAATATGCCGATGACACACAACTTCTACTCAGTGACTCGGTAAATAATGTTGGCAATCTAATTACTAAAACGGAAGAAATACTACAAAAACTGAGACTATATTTTATACAAAATGGATTAATGATGAACGCTGATAAAACCCAATACATATTCATGAGGCACTCGTCAGGTACTTTAAAAAATACCCAGTAATGCCACCATACGCCTTAATGACAGCACTATTGAACCTACCACTCATGTAAAAAATATAGGCATATATTTTGATAGAACTTTGATGTCCACATTAGTGAAATGAGTAAAAAAGTAGTAGGGACACTTATGTATATCAATAGAATAAAATATAACTTTGACAAATCAACTAGAACAATCATTGTACAAACACTAGTGCTAAGTATAATAAATTATTGTAGTGTAATTTGGGGTTCATCAAATGCTACCTAAATATCCAGAGTGCAAAAACTTCAGAATTTTGCTGCTAAAGTGGCTGACGGTAAGTCAAAAAAGTTTGATCATGTCCCTCCTATATTAAAGGAACTAAGATGGTTAAATATTAAAGATAAAATAACGCATGACACACTAATAGTTATTTTCAAATACTTAAATAAGCTTTACCCAGAGTATCTACTAAGTCTACCCACAGTAGTCAATGTAACAGCTAGCACAACGAGACAACAAAATATGCTTTTTATTCCGAATGTTCAAACTGACATAGGGCAAACAAAATTAACGGTAAGAGGACCTGTACTTTGGAACAAACTCCCAGTTAATGTACAAACTTCCAGTAGCCTAGGAACCTTTAAGACTAATGTTAAAACCTTGCTGCTAAACTCTGCTTATGATTAAATTAATGTTCATAAGAAATCTGTAGACATGACCCTCTCTCTCTCTATATATATATGTATGTATGTGTGTGTGTATGTGTACATGTGTATGTATATGTATGTATGTATGTATGTAAATGATGTGCTTAAGGAAATTGACAGACTGAAACCTCATAAATCGCCTGGTCCTGATGAGGTATATGCTAGAGTATTAAAAGAATGTAGGGATGAGTTAAGTTACCCATTAACATTTTTATTTAACAAGTCATTGGAGACAGGTATAGTTCCAGAAGCTTGGAAGCTTGCAAACGTAGTTCCGATCTTCAAAAAAGGTGACAAATCAATAGCATCCAATTACCGTCCCATTAGTCTTACATCAATCATAGGAAAGCTACTAGAGTCAATTATTGCTAGTAAAATTAGAAACCACTTAGATACATTTAATTTAATAAATTCTTCTCAGCATGGATTCACTCAGGGACGTTCTTGTCTTACTAATTTGCTTAGTTTTTTCTCAGAGGTATATGAAGCAGTAGATAATGACAAGTCATATGATATAATATATTTAGATTTCAGTAAAGCTTTCGACAGAGTCCCCCATGAGAGATTGATGAGAAAGGTTGAGGCGCATGGAATAGGTGGGGCGTTGTTGGGATGGATTAGGTCATGGCTAATTGGTAGGAAGCAGAGAGTCAGCATAAATGGTACGAAGTCAGAATGGGGAGCAGTCAAAAGTGGTGTCCCCCAAGGATCTGCATTAGGTCCTCTGTTGTTTGTTATATACATAAATGACCTTGATTTAGGTATAACTAGTAGGATAAGTAAATTTGCAGACGATACCAAAATGGGGAGAACAATTGATTCAGATAGAGATATAGAGTGCCTCCAAAGGGATCTAGATACCTTACACGAATGGTCAGTAAATTGGCAGATGAAGTTTAACATTGACAAATGCAAGGTATTAAAGATAGGGAAGATGCATACAAATGTTAAATATAAACTAGCTAATGTGGAATTAGAAAACTCGAATTGTGAGAAAGATCTAGGTGTGTTTGTTAGCAATGATTTGAAGCCTAGACAACAGTGTATAAGCGTTCGAAACAAGGCAAACAGGATTCTCGGGTTCATCTCTAGGAGTGTGAGTAACAGAACTGCTGATGTTATCTTAAAACTTTACTTGTCATTAGTGAGACCCCATATGGATTATGCTGTTCAATTTTGGTGTCCTTATTACAGAATGGACATAGATTCATTGGAGAGAGTACAACGTAGAATGACAAAAATGATCCATAATATTAGAAATCTTCCGTATAAAGAAAGGTTGAAGAAATTAGGCTTACATTCGTTAGAGAGACGCAGAGTTAGAGGGGATATGATAGAGGTGTTCAAGTGGGTTAGTGGGATTAACAAAGGGGACATGACAAATGTACTAAAGCTCAGTGATAGCGAAAGAACTCGTACCAATGGTTTCAAATTAGATAAATTTCGTTTCAGAAAAGATATAGGCAAATATTGGTTTGGTAACAGAGTTGTAGATGGGTGGAATGGACTACCAAGTGCTATAGTGGGATTAAAAACGATAGGGAGCTTTAAGATAAAATTGGATAAGCATATGGACGAGAAGGGTTGGGTGTGAAGGGGGATCAGCAGGGTTGGGCCAATCAGCGCTCTGCAGACCCCCGTAATCCTGCGTTAATCTCTAACCGTTTTGGTAAGATGATCCTCAGGGTATTAGAGTGTTGAGCCTATAATTGGGCTTTGTAATTGGGGATGTGTGGGACAGGGATCTGCCTTGCTTGGGCCAATCGGCTTTCTGCAGACTCCCATTTTCTTATGTTCTTATGTTATCTGCCCTCTTAATCTACATAGATCTGAGCTGACCTACTTGGTGTATTTGTAATTACAGCTTAGGAATTGTGGTCCGTCACAGCTGGTCTGAATACACAACTAACAACTGTATGTCTACTGTATGTAACACTAAATTATGTATTATGTATTAGTATTGTAACTACTTTGAAAACACTAAACCCCCAACTGTATATAATTATATTTGTAAATACTATGTAACAAGAATAACCACTGTCGGTGGAAATACACTTTATTATTATTATTATTATTATGGTCTTCGATAATTAGGGCCTCAAAATGGCGTCCAAAGCAAAGTATGACCGCTCTCTTTCACTACAGGAATTCCACAATAACCAAGTGGGAAGAATAATTATGAACTGGGTGTCTGACCTTTACACCGGCATATTCACAAAGCGTGTTCTAGGGTTACATCATGTTTTTTTATTTTATTTTTATCCCCTCCTCCCTTTTTTTTAACCCCCGAGGGAGCTCTCTCATGTGTTGCTCCATTACTTTGGAGAGCTTAAGACGTTTCACCCTATTAGTTTGTCGATAATACGAAGCTTTACCCCGTTCAGGTTTATATTGTTTTCTGAGCGTGCAACAATGAGCCTGTAACTTATTAGTCAAGAGCGGCCTTCGGCCTGGACATTTTTCTATCAAAAATGTACAAATTCAGATTGACAGGGGTCTGGGTGGGCATTTTCTAATTTGAAGGAAGTCTGGGAAGGTGTTTCTGTTAGCCTAGGGGACAAACTACAAGAATACATTGCTCGAAAATGGCAAAAACAAGAACAATCTTAATAAACGATTAAACAAAATATTATAATAACACCCACGACGCTGGACCAGAGAGTGTTAAAGGTCCACTGAGGTTTTCAGAGCTCACTCAGTGCATACCCCTTCCTTTGCAGCGAGTGAGAGGCACCCACCTTTCAACACAGTCCCACTCCTATTCTGTCTAGCTCTCCAACCCAAGAATTGGCTAATTTTTTCAGTCTTCCTTCTACTCCACAAGTGAACTCTGGAACTCTCTCCTTCAATCAATTTGTCTTTCATCCTGTGACATAAACTGCATTAAACTTCGTGTGTCCAGGCATTTTGACCCGAACGTCTCTTGAATTCGGCCCTGTCACTCTTTCGGCTTTAGGGGAGACACTCGTATCAATAATCTTCAAGTGGAACAGACAGACAAACATAAACTGATCCCAATACCCTGTCTCTTACACCGCTAATGGGATACAACAAACCCATTATACACCAAAAGTCTATGGTAAATTCACACCCAGTTCATTAACTCCTCAGTCGAATAACCCTTTCAGTATTATGACGCCTTTCTTAATTTCATTTTGGCTATCACTATCCGATTTTATTAAGATTAGGACGGACCTCCAGAAATAAACCAGGTAACGTTAATCTAAAAACAAATCTATTCCCAACTTTTTTCTAAACTTAATAAAATCGTCTAGATCGCCAGAATAAAGGAAGAAAAGCGTTAACCGTATACACTGAAAGAGTTCAGATTAAAGAAAATATACATTATAATGTAAAATATTTCATATAGGTATGGTAGGGTGAGGGCTGGTCCTGTCCAGAGTGAGGTTTGGCATCCTATACCCAACCTTAGCCATTTCTGCCTGTCTCTTTGTATGTACTAACTTTCCTACTTCGGGGTCGGTATGCTAGGAATCCTCCTCCCCTTGTAAAATTCACCTACTAGACGAGACAGAGAAAGGGGTCAGGGAATGCGAAAGTGGTCCCGGACCCTAAGAATTGGAACTTTTAATGTTGTTTCAGTTCGAGCTCTGTCTCGAGTCGGCCACCCCCAGCTATGGGGTATGTGCCTGGGTATATACAGTACATACATACATACAATGGTATGTGAGTTATTGTAATGTATGTATGTGTGTGTGTGTGTGTGTGTGTGTGTGTGTGTGTGTGTGTGTGTGTGTGTTGACAAAGGTGAGCGTATATTTCCACTTGCATCATATTACAGGTGACTTCGGTGCACATGATTTTTGTTATACTATTATGACTCGCATGACTAAATCTAATCCTTTCAATCAGTCTAAGAGGATTTATCTTCATAAAAATTTGAGGTTTCGGTAAATTATTGGAATTTCATTGGGACTGCTTAAGTGTATGGGAGTATTTAATTACAAATTAAGTTTTGATAGATTATGAAATGTTGGATAATACATTCCAAAACAACACATATTTTATATAATACGTATAATTTGTCTTATATATAAAAAAAAAGGATTATCTGGTTCACACGAATTATATTCACTTTCATGCTTCGCGATGAAAATGGCCAATTGTGTTTAAATTCCGCCAGCCTTAAGAAAAATGTACTTACAGTACTACCGAATAGCGCTTGGACTAAGGTTAGATTAGTTCATTGAATACTTAAGCAAAATTTGTCTGGATTTTATGACTAACCAAAACAAGTCAGCCAGACGACTTGGTAATCAAACTGACAGTATAATCTTACTAAGCAGTTTTATTACGTATTGTTCCTGATTTTGTTAGACATTAAGTGACCTAATTACATGCATCAAAGACGAAGGTCTGTGAATGATTGGCTTTGTTGTTATTGTTGTTGATGTTGTTGTGCTTGGGGATTTGATATGGCGGCTGAATAAGACAACTTTGATTTGTCACCTTCCTTTATCAGATAATGAACTGAATTTGGCATGCTGATAGATATTACCTAACGAATGTCCGATACCACGTGAGAACTAAGGAGAGGCTGATGGACTGTTAAGGTTAAGGGGAGATGGCTCAGATGGGTCGATTTTCTGGTCCCCTTTCTCCCTCGTGTTAAGTCCCAATTGTTTTGAGATTATAGGACGTTCGGCCCATTAGTTTGGCGATTTTAAGACCTTTCGCCCCATTTTGTTGTCACTTTTAAGACCTTTCGTGCCATTTAGGTGTCGATTATTTCCTGGCGAGCGAGAGCGAGCCTGAAATTTTAAGAGGAAGCGGCCTTCGGCCGGGACATCTTTCTACCGAAAAATGTACAAATTTGCCTTGAAGGGAAGTCTAGGTGTTTTTCTAAGCTTGATGGGGGTCTAGAGAGAAAATTAAGAAATAAAGGAATACATGAATTAATAGGATAAAAACAAAATAAAAACGGTCCGACTCCCCTTAAAACTGAATAATACATAATATTATAGTCTGTTTTATTTCACCTGACTGTAAGTTCACGTCACCATCATCATTACTCCCCTACCGTGCATATTTTGAAATTAAATATATTGGTAATTATGACAACTTGGTATTAATTTGACGTAGATTCATAGCATTTTCATATTTTCCCTTTAAGTATCGATACATTAGCTGCTCTGCGATTCAACTTACCGACAGCTGAAATTATACTGGTAGGTTCAGGGATATTTCTTATCGAGGCCGGTCTACTGTATAATTATGATCTGTGCCCCAGGAATATTCTTTCCTCTCACTTAAGGGGAGATCTCCACTTGAGGGATTTTTTTCTTGACCCCTTTCTCCCTCATGTTTAGCCCCATTGCTTTTGATATTATAAAAAGTTTTCCCCATTAGTTTAGCGATGTTTAGAACTTTTACCCCATATTAAGACCTTTCGTGCAATTCAGGTGTCGATTTTATCCTGGCGAGCGATAGCGAGCCTGTAATTTAAGAGGAACTGGCCTTCGGCCGGGACATTTTTCTACCGAAAAATTTACAAATTTATCTTGAAAGGGACTCAAGGGGGTGTAATTTTAAGCTTGATGGAGGTCTAGGGAACAAACTAAATATCTCTCCTTAAACATTAGGTTACCATAGCGCAGTTGGAAATATGAACATGATTAGATTAATATCCAGTATTCGAGAATAGATAATAAGTCGTAGGCATGTGCGTAAACCTTTAACCGTCCTGGTGGTGTAATGGTTAGTGTTTAAAATCTGTGTGTGATAACCCAGGTTCGAATCCCGGTGGAATCACATTATATGCTTTCATTAATTTCATTGGAGGTGTTTGATGTTGTGGTGAAATAATACAAATATATATTATACCTCTGAGAAACCCACGCAGGTGGAAGTGTT
Source organism: Paralithodes platypus (assembly GCA_032716605.1). Lineage (NCBI taxonomy): Eukaryota > Metazoa > Arthropoda > Malacostraca > Decapoda > Lithodidae > Paralithodes > Paralithodes platypus. The sequence continues at coordinate 52,880,878 of CM064513.1, read as the reverse complement.
TGCGCTTATTTGTTCTTGTTTTCTACCGTATTTGGAATCCATATTCATCAACCAATTGTAAAAAAAAAAAAAATATCTAATTCTGTGAGGCATTTTTATTGTAGTCATGACATCAAAAGGGCAGGTGAGGTGGAGTTGTCTTGCTACTGAGATGGTAACCCAAGGGCCTGAGTTCAAATCCCGATGTGTCAATGGCAAGATAATATTGGGATGGAATTTATGCTGTGCTTAGTTTCAGTACATTACGTCAAAGTCCATCGAAACGCCATAACAACCTCCTTGTTTCCAATTATTTAGGGTTAGGATTAGGATGTTTTGGGAGATAGCAACAAAGTATACTTCTCCTTGATCATGCAGGTCAGCTAGAATGTGTCCATCATAAATTAGTTTGTGAACCTTGGCTAATCTCACAGCTAATCCAGTCATGAGCTATGGTTACTGTGATATATTATGTATTAATTATTACGCCTTCGATAATTACATAGCAACAATGACAAAATAAATAAACTGGCTCGATTCGGTTACTTGGTGCGCTCTAATTATACATTTTCCGACTACCTGAGAGCACTTAATAGACACATGACTGATCAAAATTCCACGTGATGACACCTGCACATACCTTTGTCTACAACAACACAGGTGGACCCATAACAAAGTATAGATCACCCTCTAAGAATGTGCGTGAATGGGGGTGGTCTGCTTTGTGAGCCACCCCCTTCACCTCAGCCCGCGTGTGTTTGTGTGTATCATGGGTAAAGCCCCGATCTACCGACAACACACATACCAGGCAGTCTTTCCCTTTCCCCACCCAAGACCTACTGTACGTGTGTGTATGTACCTAATTTACCTAATTGTAGTATACAGTTGAGCTTTTTAGGCTCGTATTGTCCCGCTTCCTGAGTTACAATGATTTAACTTCGCCTTGTGTGTGTGTGTGTGTCAATTATGTAGCCTATTACCATGTGCGTGCCATGTGTGTGTATCATAGGCTTGTATGTGTGGGCACCATGTGTTTTATGTCATGCGTGTGTATATCTTGTGTGAGAATATTACGTGTGTGTATTATAGGTTGTGTGTGTACCATGGGTGTATATGTATGTGTTTATCGTGGTCGTGTGTGTATGTGTGTGTATCATGAGTGTATGTTTGTGTGTATGATGGGTGTATGTGTTTTTGTGTATGATGGGTAAAGATCGGAACTAGCAACAACAAACACCCTGCAGTATTTCCCTTCCCCCACGCCGCCACCCATGGAATTCATGTTTCGTCAAAGGCTACTAATAGCACGACTTTTCATATACTTAGTTGAGCATGAAAGTATAAGAATGAAGGTTATTTAATTAAAAACATTAACTGAATAATAGCAACAGTGGACAGCCCATTACCTTTTAGTTACTACTCTACTTAAGGCTTTACTTCTTTTCTTATCATTTAGACCTCTAGAAACCCCTATCTTCCCCACTGTTCTACCCCCTCCCAAAAAAGTAAAATAAAATAAGATAAAATAAATAAATAATAAATACAAAAATAATGAATAACAAATAAATAAATACTAATATATATATATATATATATATATATATATATAACATAAAACACATGGACAAAATATAAATTAAAATAATATTAACATCCGAATCTGAAAACCCTATCATAATTAATGTAATTTTGCAAACTTTGATAATAGAACTAGGTTGATAATTTACTATCAATCAAATTCCACGTATGGCTGTAATTTTATAAACAAAAACATTAAAGGCTAATGAATTTTCGTGAGTGACAACATAATTACTTACTTCGCCATTAATCGTTCAGGTTATAAAGATTAGTCTCGGTTAGAGTAAATACGTTTATTAAGTCCTGATTAGGTTTACTTAAATGGGGTAGCTTAGCATATATTGCGCTAATTAAGAAATATATTGCTTAATAATATATTTGGTTAGATTAAAGTTGTATAAGTAACACCCCGTTCTTAACATTAATCATCAATTACAAACTCCAAGGTACTTTAATAAATATCGATTGATTATCGATTGAAATGTCAAATAATGGAAAGAATCTTAGTAGGTATGCTAATATTACGTTGCCTACCCTACTATTTCACGTTTCCTATTTGACAATTGGGTCAAGGGATTGGGGTTAGGATGTGTCAAATGTGTTTTACAGTGAGTCTCTGTCGTTGTGCTCGGTACCGTTTGCCCTGAGCAGGAAGTGGACCTTAAATGGTGTCCCCCTCTGAGGTGCTGGTTCTGGCTAAGGTGAGTACCTCCCTGAAGAATGTCTGACGCTGCGCACGCCGCTTTAGAGGATCCATTGAACTCTTGTCGCTCATCTCGCCAGGAATAGAGAGGGGGATTTCTGGAGGGCTTATCTCATCTCTGTGTTGGGTAATATGGGGTTTATTCTGAGATGGAAATACATAACTGACTTCCTGTGTATATTATTGTCTCAACATCACATGATTCCCGCGCAATTTTTAACAGAAAACGTGTACGCTGAAAACAGTGAGGACACACTAGCTTAATTATACAGGGCTGATATGTTGATTGATTTAAACTATTAGCACTTTACTTCCCTCAATATATTCTACACAGTTACATATATATTTCGACAATACTCGTCTTAATTTATGTATAATGTACTGTAATTATTATACATTGAGTGGGAGTTACTGTTATTATTCATATCCAAACCCAAAAAATGACTGCACACACAAGGGTCTCAGTAACTATGAAGCTCACAAGACAATCATCTTATTTGGCCATGATTCTCGTCCACAGTGTCCTAAAATATTGGGCCAGTTTCCCAGTTTATCTAGTTAGTGCGTAATGGAAATCCACTAGCATTCTCAGCTTGGCGCGCTTGGCAATACGGGAAACCCCAGGCGGAGGGTTGCCACTTCTGATATTGCGTCCACTTGTCTACGCTACCTCTCGTAACCTCGGTTTATTAGAAAGTTGTGGGGATTTTGACGTTACTTGGATCTTCCTGTGGTCGGACTATTTTTTGTAACCCGTACTATTCTATTATTATTTTCCAATATAATAGGTAACCCTCTAAAAATAATTTAAATAGCCCCAAAAATGCTATTTAAAATAAGCCGACTTTAAATTTACCTTTTTTTAATACTTACACTACATCAGTATGTTGATTATATAAACAAATTTACTGAATAGGTAAAGGGAAAGTGTATTACGTGTGAGCGCGCGCATGTGGTGTAGTCTGGTGAAGTGCGGCAGCTGTTCTCATACCGCGGCCATTCAGCGAGGCGCAGTGTACACGCTCACTCACTCAGTCCAGTCTACAACACCCTCAGAGGTGGTGGTGCACCGCGAGTGATTGTGGCCGTCTTGTGTAGTGGTTCAGTTCTTAGTTGATTGCACGAAGGCCATGTCAACACCTTAGCTTGAGCTGAATTACCTTGTTAACCTTGATCAGTGACCTAGTGTTTGAGAGTGGCGGGTTATTACTACAGTGCTTAGTGTGTTTACATGAAGACCCATGCTAAGATGTGGCACAGTGGCAGCGGCCAGGGCCAGGGCGGCGTAGTGGAGGCGTGTGGCTCTCCCCCCAGCGGCGTCCGTATGAACCCCGCGAGGGAAGTGGGTGCCAGGCCCAAAGTATCCTCCCCAACCACAGACAGCAAACTTCGATACGACTCTAATAACGACTCGGGTTTCCTGTCTGACTCGAACCTGCTGTCCTCCTCGAGTGTGAGCTGTGAAGACCCCGGGGTTGCCAGCAGCATGAAGTGTGGGGACTTCCTACACAGTGACACTATTCATTCAGATCCCAAAGTCCAACTGGAGCTTTCCAAAACGAGATTAGACTCTGGAATTGATATATCGGACCAACTCAGTTCCTTACATTTGGCTTCACCCTCCGTATCGTCGTGTAGTACTACCTCGGAATCTGGCGAGACCGAGGATAGTCCAACGAGAAGGCCCCTATCCCCACCTCCTCGCAGGTCTCGTCTAGGGCTCAGTCAAGCACAAGTCTCCCTTCTACAGGAGATCTTCCAGACAGATGAGGATGGCGACACGTAAGGCACTTCAGATACATTTATTTATTAACAACTTAACACAGTCATAATTGATGCATTTATGAAATTTACTACTAACCTTTCGAACTCAAGAAATTTAAGAATAGGCCTAGCCTAGTTTAAGTTAGTAGGCCTATCGCCGCCTAGGATATGTATATTATAGTATTTATTTTGTTAACAGTTAACGGATTGCGGTCACGGATCACATACAAAAACGAATCTGTATGTATTTAGTTTATGATTGACCTTACAGAGGCCTACTTCCACAAATTCTGCATTAAAACTGAGTGATGCTATGTCAGCTGCCAGCATGAGAAGGGACAACGTGGAGGAATGTGGAGGTATCCCCATGTCTTAAGAGTCGTGTGGATCAATACCGTAGTTAGGGTCACGTGCTGGTGTTATCAAGTCAAATCGTGCAACACAAATTCACAACGCTCCTTTATCAACGACCCTTATCAAGCGGTTATTTATGAACAGTTTATGTTGCGCAAAAACTTGTGATCTAGCCTACATATTCCTCCGGCCAATACAGACGATTTTATTCATCCAATAGTGACCATTGTCTTCCCAGGGCGAAACACTTAACTTAATGAATGGACCCTCAGACATAAACAATATTATGGTAGGCCTATGTTAGTTATGTCAGTTGCTAAATTATATATACCGGTAGTTTGTAATTGTAATTAATGTAAGCCTATATAATTATGTTGGTCTTTAACAAATCACAGGTATCATAATACAGAAACACATAATAGTATATCATTAAGGGGAGATTTCCACTTGAGGGACTTTTTTCTTGACCCCTTTCTCCCTCATGTCTAGCCCCATTGCTTTTGAGATTTTAAGACGTTTGCCCCATTAGTTTGGCGATTTTATGAACTTTCGCCCCATTTATGCCTATGTCACTTTTAAGACCTTTCGTGCCATTTAGGTGTCGATATTTTCCTGGCGAGCGATAGCGAGCCTGTAATTTAAGAGGAACCGGCCTTCGGCCGGGAAATTTTTCTACCGAAAAATTTAAAAATTTATCTTGAAAGGGGGTCAAGGGGGTGAAATTTTAAGATTGCTGGAGTAGGAAACAAACTAAAAACCTCCCCGTAAAGCTTCAAAACGCCTGTATGTAAGGAATGGCTTTCTGCAGTACTTTTTTCAAGTATGAAGACGGGACTTGCTCGAATGTATTGTATAGGCTAATTGTAATTATAAATAATAAGGTGTAGGAGTGTCTTATGATTTAAAATATGATGTTTGAGTGAATTTTATCTCCTAATATGAAGGAATAATGTGTTTGAGCACCTGTACATCACATCATGAATAACTTGTTACCAGTAAGTGTGTGTGTGTGTGTTTTTTTTTTTTTTTTTTTTTTTTTTTTTTTTTTTTTTTTTCCCCCAAGTATGAAGGCGTGACGTGCCTGAGTACATTATCACTGACTGGGGAGAATCTCGCCTGCACCATTGCGTCACCGAAATTTCCGGACGACAAAAATTACTGACGGTGGAATTCTGAGATCATGAGACCCAACACTTGGTAAAACCCTGGGCGAGGTGGGAGGCCCGCAGGCAGCGTAATCACATCCCTTTATTTATTTCGACAACCGACATTCCAATCCATTGGCGATACCAAACCTAACTTGCCTAATCTAAAAAGGATTAGTTAGATACAGTAGGCCAGTTTAATAAGGTAAATGAGAAACACGAATGGATTATTGTAAGGAATTCAATATTATATAGCTAAATGTGAATAATGAGAGGCAAATGAACAAGAAGTTAAATTCACAAAAGAGAGGTCTGATTTAGCTAACCTATAATATGAAAGACCAATGATGAATATTGTACGGCATCCGCGAACAAGATAGTTGAATGTGGAAAAGGAATAAAGAGGCATTTTTATAATGGATGACACTATACCCTGAGTGTCGTAATGCTGGGTTTTCGGGGTTGATTAGCTATATATGTCAATGTCTCTCTCTCTCTCTCTCTCTATATATATATATATATATATATATATATATATATATATATATATATATATATATATATATATGGTTCAAGGTTAAGAGAGAGAGAGATACGGTATCGGTAATATCATATTATAGTACCGACCATATAATTATAGGCTCAGCCTCCCAGGACCCAGGTTATACCAGTAGCTACCGGTACCGGTACGTTATATTGCTACCGTAACCGTACATTTAAAATGCGCCTTTGCACAATGTGTTTTTAGTTGTTGTTGTTGTTGTTAGTAGTAAATACCGGTATAATGATTTTCTTAAAAACAAAACAAGGCAGCCAATACTGTTAGGTTCAATGCTCACGGACCTTGGCTTTATATACATCCTTAGGATAAACAAAACAAGGCAGCCAATACTGTTAGGTTCAATGCTCACGGACCTTGGCTTTATATACATCCTTAGGATAAACAAAACAAGGCAGCCATACTGTTAGGTTCAATGCTCACGGACCTTGGCTGTATATACATCCTTAGGATAAACAAAACAAGGCAGCCAATACTGTTAGGTTCAATGCTCACGGACCTTGGCTGTATATACATCCTTAGGATAAACAAAACAAGGCAGCCAATACTGTTAGGTTCAATGCTCACGGACCTTGGCTGTATATACATCCTTAGGATAAATATATATATTCTACCACGTTGCTATTTATAGAAGTTACAAGGCAGTTAAGATAAATTATTTTCTTTTCCCCAGAGCTAGAATTAATTAATCATGAGTGACCTTGGATTGTGTGTAGGCCTATATTGTGTACCGGTACCGGGTAGTTTATTCTGCATAAACCTCCATGTGCATTACAGTAATTGTATAAACACAAATCTTCGTACCGGTACCCGAAATATTATCTTGATAACTATAGGCGTGGGGGTGAATTGAGGACGTGTGGTTGTGGTGTGAAAACAAAATATACGGTAATAATAATAATATATAAGGGAAAACCAAATATGTATATAGGCCTTCATAATATGTACGTACAACTCACCCTCCTTGATCAAGACGAACAATACTTCTGACCTAGACTGCACGTTACGAAATGCTAATTAAATCTTCGGGGTAAATCCATAGACTTTTTCTCAATTTTAGTTGTATAAGCGGTACCTGCACTGAAAAAAATATATATACAGATATATATATATATATATGCCTACACACACACACACACACACACACACACACACACACACACACACACAATACTCCGGTAAAGAGACCGTGTGAAGGGCTTTTAAGGCTGACGAGAGACACAGGGTTACGAGGGTAAGTCTTTAGGGGGGTACCGGTATGGGGGGTCATAGTTGGAGGGGGAGGTAGGGTATGGGGACAGAGGGTAGGAGATAGTGTGTGTGTCTGCCCAGCCTCGTGAGTGACCTTGCTTAAACACCAGGTATATAAGATCCGGTTCCTGTTGAAACCCTCGAAGGTGATTAAATAGTCAAAACTGTCCAACTTCATGCAATGTTGTCTGTATTCCCTTTCACCCTCAATCCAGCCCCATAGCATAAACATTGCCTCGATTTGCCACCTTGTTCGCTAAACTGTAGACAAAAAGGTGTACCGAAAAGGATAGACTAAAATAATTAAGTATAGATATCGGAAATAATCAGTTGTGTTTTTAGGCTAATGGTGTCTGACCTATAATTATTAATGATATGCATTAGACAGTTTGTGTGTTTCATTTATGTTCCGTTGAAACTATACGTTTACAATGTGCAAATATTAACGGAGTAGGCTATGGTAATTGCATGGACCATAAGTTGAAGTCCCTAACTTTATATAATCTACATTATATAACGTTCCCTAGCTATGAGACTGTAACCAGAAAAAAACTGGTTATGGAAATTGGGCAGCTCGCTGTAAGAGTGTACAGTTACCCACATGAATTTGCATACACTCCTTGATGTTATGTATGGAAGGAAACTAAGGTATTGTGGTATGATCGAGTCATACGTGTTTTGCCCTATCCAGTAATTAAATACGGTAATAAGACCAATTACCGATTTTATAGCAAATTATTCTTGTAAGTCAATCGCACTATATTTCCTTCCATGCATAAGTTTACCGAGTAGATACAAATTCATTAAGGGAGCCCACCTCGATGTGTTTTCTCTTTCTCTCCCTCTCTCTTTGGCTTGTATCCATTCGGCCCCATTCAGCCTACTGTTTTAAGACGTTTACCCCCATGCAGGTGTCAATGGTTTCCTGGTGAGCGGTAGCGAGCCAGCATATATATATATATTTGTTTTGAGAGCAAGCTAAATTTGTAAATTTTTCGATAGAAAATAGTCTCCGGCGAAGCCGGATTTCTCCATACAATGCTGGCTCGCTATCGCTCGCCAGGAAAATATCGACACCTGGATGGGGATAAACGTCTTAAAACAGTTGGCTGAATGGGGCCGAATGGATAACAGCCATGGATAAGAGCCAGAGAAAGAGAGAAAAGGAGAAAAAGATAAAACAAGCCGGTGACCCCCCTTAAGCCTAGAAGTAAGGCTGATGAGAGGCGGTGGTGTCATCCGTTTACAAGCTGCCTCAACTGGGTGTACTTTGAACAATATGACCTGTGCCCGTCACCCTGAGAGGCGGAGGGTCGCCTGCTTTACACCAGAGGGATCACGGTAACTGGCAGACTGGCGCCAGGTAACTGCTACGGTCATGGCTACGGCAACATAAAGTGAAAACAAGAAATACTAATAATTTACGTAAATAAATAAATGAATAAACAACACCGGTAACAATGGTATTAAATGGAGTTATATTTGACAGTACCGGTACTTTACTTATATTACCGGTACGTGTATTGGATATACCCGGTAAGGTTTTCGTAAAAATAACTACATCATAGAGGTCCTTTAAAAAAAGAAAACATAGTAAATATAAAGAAAAGTAAAATTATACCACTACTACCGGGTATACTACTAGGTTATTACTACTGGCTTGTATTAATAATAATAATAATAATAATAATAATATTAATAATAATAATAATAATAATAATAACAACAATATATAATAATAATGATGGAAATAATAATAATAGAAGAGTTAAAGACTAGCAGGGTAGGCTACGGTATAGAGTGAGCGAAGTTAGCCCCAAAAATATAATTCTACCCGAGAATAACCTCCTTATGGACCAACCTCAAAGGAGCGCGCGCGCGCCCACCCCCTGCGCAGTGTATCCGGTTTGACTGTAGCAAACGCCCCCCCCCCCCCCTTCTCCCCCTCGCAGAGTATTGTATTCATGATGTAAGATTAGCCTATGTCACCCTCTTTATCAGATCACCTGCTAGGAATTACAATTAGGCTTAGGTTAGCTATTATACCGGTATTAACAATCGGGAATGCACCGTACCCATCATATATATATATATATATATACAGAGAGAGAGAGAGACACTAGATAAATATATACACATACATCAAATTGTATAGTTTACTGTATTTATATATTTATTTATTATTGTTTTATCGTGACGAATGTGCACTTGGTCCCTTTAACCTAGACACTTTACTTAAAGCTTAATGGTTGGTGGTACTTTGTAATACATACCTTGTGTTTGTTATGCAACTGAAAAACAAAAATACATAGTATCATCAGTCAATCAGCTCAAAATAGCGTTCTTAAGACCAAAGCGACCAAGTGCAAATTCGCTTGGTTAAACAAAAATAGTCTATAGTTACTCTTGTCTATGTATATTTTAGCGTGTCTTGGCTGCCGACGGTATGGCCAGTATGAGCACCTACGTCATTCCATTTTATTCCAGAGTGTTTGACCTTGACAATGGTGTTGTGTCAGCCACGTCACAGTTTTCCTTGTTGAAGCTAAGCGCAAGCAGGGCCGGCAATCGATATATTCCGAGAAGTGGGAGAACACCACAACATTGGGCCCTCTGGTCTGGCACCTTTGCTTAACATGTTTCACCTACGTGCACCTTACAGTTTTTGTCAGTAGCCAACCCCGTAGTTTTTTCAAATTTAAATTCAAATATTTGATTGCTATATTGATACATAAAGGTGCGTGTACATAGAATTGTGATGATACATAATAACATAACAATGAGGACTTGATACCTTATGGTATAATATGCCATACTGTATTTCCTTAGGGAAGGCAGGGGAGGGCAGTAACCTAAAATAATGTGGAATAATCTGACTGCTGGCAAATTAACGTTAGGAAGGCAGGCTATATCTTGCACTAACTGCTCAGCCTATGGTAATGAATCAGTGAAGCAAGACGACCTACGGCAGTGGGGTGTCACGGGGGGCGAACTAGTGAGTGGTGGTGGTCTCCCCTGAGGGTGGAGGATGAGGTGGTGAAGGCGGCCTTGATCACGTGACCTTGTTGTTTACCTCCACTCCTCCCTCTTCTTCTTTTTCTCCCCTCTTCTTCAACTTACCCTATCCTTCCTCACATCCACCACCTCCTCCTCCTTCACCATCATCTTTCTTCTGTTCCACCTGTGAATTCGCATTTTTATATTCCACTCACTTTGTGCAGTTCCTATAATTACCTTCACTGCTTCTCATCTAAATGAATCAATACAAACAACACAAGTAGGCCTATCCTTTCAACTGATTGCCTCACATTTCCTGTATCCATGTCATGTTCTTAATCTGTATTGCCATACTAGATTTATAATAACAAAAAAAAATAATAAATAAATTAAAAACGTAATTTTGACTAGGTTACGTTAGGTGTTGTTAGGTGCCTCATTTTGGTGGGAAAACAAAATTCACCTCCCGGATGCCCACTTTTTTTTTTCTTCCCAAGTCAATGATTCTATTTCCAGTCTTAAGGGCAGAGGTTTAAATGGATGTTGGGAATTGGGATATCTTGACTTAACATTTTCATTATTTTTGTTTTATATTATTGCTTGCTCGCAAGTTATTTCTATATACATTTAGTTTGAAGCAATTTGTATAAATTGCATGGATGTTACAAACTTGATTACACACAGTGCCGTATTTCACCAGTGGTCTTTTTATTTAGTGATTCATTACATTAACACCGATATGGAATGGGCTACAGCAAAATAGACTACCGGCAGATTAGGCAAGTTTAGGCTAGATCAGCAGCACAATGCATACGATATGTACTGGTACCGGTAACTCATTTCGGTTGTATTACAAAATCGCAGGTGGGCAACGCTGCCATATTGCAAATGCAGAACTGCAGTTTGGCAACTGTGGGCGTGTTGAAGCGTAGGACGTACCTGGAATATAAGCGATGTCAGACGAACTTAGTTTCCGGCAATTTCCGATGAGCAACTTTTCTCGGTCACCATTTCGAGTCTCTTTGTGCATGTATACGATGTTCAAAATTGGACTGTAGATAAATTAGGCAACAGTAGGCTTCTTAATTCTAGTAACACTTAGGCCTTGATGTCGACAGACAAGAAATGCTGAAATGTTTTGCCGGAGAAAATGGTTTTGGAACACCGGATTGAGGGGTCCTCCCGCAGATTTCCTGGAAGGCTTTTGAGATAAGGGAAGATGCCCCAATGCATTTTTTGAATCATTAACTGCACATAGGACAGATGTACAGTAGGCCACTACATATTTATTAATAGTAGCCTATAAGGATTACGGCTAGTTGGCGGTGTTTTGTTGAATTTTTCGAATTAGCTAGCTAAGCTTTTTTTGACCGGTATTCTATAGTCTAGAACTCTAGGTAGGTCTACAGTGTACCTATGGCATATCATTAAAACTACAAAATGCCTAGATTTAGTAATGACTCTGCAGTGCCTATTTCTCCAAGCATGAAAGCTTTGCAATAGCTTATCTTGTGATTTATTTAATGTGTTAATCCCCCCCCCCCCCTTCGTCCTTCCCATCCCCCCTTCCTCCCCCTGCCCCCTTCCTTCTACTCCTTTACCCTGGCCCTGCGTGACGGGAGGGCAGGCTAGGTCAGGGCAAGGTTAAGAGATGTATCTCTTAACCTTGGGTCAGGGCAGCTAGGGCAGGAGGCGGAGGATATAATACATACTCGGCTTTCAGGTTCACCAGGCCAGGAACCAGGTTTTATAGTCGGATGGCGTTGCTGCCTTTGTGAGGGAAGTGTACTTGGTGATGATGATGAGGGTATTTTGTGATGATAGTGATGGTAGTGGTAGTGGTGATGACGAGGAGGAGAGGTTTATGATGGTGATGGTAGTAGTAGTGATGATGAAGAGGGGAAGGGTGGTAGTGCATGAGGTGATGATTAAGAAGATGTTTGGTGGTGAGTGAAGTGATGATGAGAACTATAGTGGTAATGGTTTTACGGGGATGATGGTGATAGTAATGATGAGGATAATTATAACATTGATGATTAGGCGAAGAGTGGTGACTGGTGGTGACGATGATGTAATCATTTTAGAGTTTTGGACTTTAATTTAATAGGCGATGGTGATTAATTTTAGGTCAAATCTCGGGAACTATTTAACAGTATAATTGACATTCTCTTAAGGCGGGTCACCGGCTATTTTTATCCTTTTCTCCTTTTCTCTCTTTCCCTGGCTTGTATCCATTCGGCCCCATTCAGCCAACTGCTTTAAGAAGTTTATCCCCATCCAGGTGTCGATTTTTTCCTGGCGAGCGATAGCGAGCCAGCATTGTATGGAGAAGTCCGGCTTCGCCGGAAACATTTTTCTATCGAAAAATGTACAAATTTAGCTTGCTGTCAAAACAAAAATATTTATATATGCTGGCTCGCTACCGCTCGCCAGGAAAATATTGATACCTGGATGAGGATAAACGTCTTAAAACAGTAGGGTGAATGGGGCCGAATGGATACAAGCCAAAGAGAGAGGGAGAGTAAGAGAAAAAAAGCGAGGTGGGCTCCCTTAACAGTACGGTATCTAAATGTTATCGATTAGTTATAAGAGGTCTATGGTGATATATTGCAGAGGTGGCGACTTTAATACAGTGGCGACCTTGGCGTTGTATATCTTTAATAAATAGCAAAACAGTTCTGACACTAGAGGTAGTTCTCGATTTGCTTCACTTATTTTCAGCTGCATCATTTTCCCCCACACCCAATTCTTTCTTGAACCTGAAAGATTTATGTGCACCCAGCCGCGAAGGTGTACAGTGTATGTGTGTGTGTATGTGTCTTTGCGTGTGTGTGTGTGTTAGAGAGAGAGAGAGAGATGTGTGTACGAGTGTCAACATGAATAGACCCTATGCTAGTTCAATTGAATGTTAACACTTGGCTATCTTTAGCTAGCTATATCATTGCATATCAGAAAAGCATCACGTTTCATTGCATTACAGCAGTATAAACAAAATGCTAGTGGTTCCATCTACAGTTACCGTATTTATACCGTATAGGTTCCCAACATGGTAGACATTTTCCTTTTGCCACCTTGTCCAACTTAGCTAACTATGGCATTGCATATCGGAATTGCATTACGTATATTTTGCATTATATAGCATTACAGACAAAATGTCACTGGTTCATCTACAGATGGCCTATCGGTATAAATTCCCAACATTTAAGACATTTCCTTTTAACCACCTCATCCGACAAAAATAGCTACTCGTTGGGGAAGAGGAAAAATATGACACTGCAATTTCCAACACGCTCTCAGTATATACTATCCTACTTTTTGTGGGGGGTTGTTGTCTGGCGTATATACTCCCAAGGTCAGAGTCAGACAGGAGTCTTTGCTCTCTACTGGCCAATGCAGGAGCAGGAGGAGGAGGGGGCTCAAGGGGCGCAGGAAACACGTATTTTTATCATTATTTTAAGGTGCTATTGTTGTTGTCTGAGCTGCACCCTGTGAACCGAAGCCAACCCGACGAGGAGAGGGGGTCTGCGCGCGCACCCTTGTGATTAGGATGTATTGTAAAGTAATGGGAACGAAGGAGTGTTTATCATTCTTAAATTACCGAACATCTGCTTTGTCTCTCATTCGTTACGTCCCCTTCTTTCCTCTACTGTTTGTATATTCATAATTATATGCATTCATCGATTTACAAGTCCATCTAGAAGTTCATACATAGGCCTACAACAGAAAGTAGACAACTCTAATCAACTCGGCTTTTATTATGTGCACTGATATATTTTTGTATTTGCGTTTGCCAACACACACACACACACACACACACACCTTCAGCAACATCATTCCCTACATATTATAATGTAAAACTTGCAAAATAAACAAACCAAAACGTATACGAACACATTAAAAAGACAAAATAACTAATAAAAATCGCTATGTGGAAAATAATATATTTCGACTGAAGGCCTTGTGTAAATAAAGAATAACGTATGGATATGAACCTGCTGATGTCATGGATTATGAAAGACATAGCTTGCTGAAATTATATAACTGTGAATCTGTCAGAGTGTGAGTGTGCGTGTGGTGTGAATGCGTACTTGATTGCTCGGTGGGATGACTTAGCACCTGATTTTTTTTTTGTTTTTTTTGCGAATGACCGCGAGATTATAGGTATTATGGTATCTTGAACCATCAATATAGAAATTGCACAAAATATTTTCCGCGAATTAACTATATACCGGTACCGGTAAGCAAAATATTACATTCGAGATGCCTTAGCCTATGCAATTTTATATTATTATTAAAATAATTATTTAAGCTTATTCATACGTTCTTATCTATGTTTGTCCTCAGAACTAACTTAAGGGGAGGCAGACCGTTTTTCTGGTCCCCCTTCTCCCTCATGTTTAGCCCCATTTTGTTTTTAGATTATAAGACGTTCGGCCCATTAGTTTGACGATTTTAGCACCTTTCGCCCCAATTTCGTCGTCAATGTTAAGACCTTTCGTACCATTTAGGTGTCGATTAGTTCCTGGCGAGCGTTAGCGAGCCTGAAATTTTAAGAGGAACCGGCCTTCGGTCGGGACATTTTTCTACCGAAAAATGTACAAATTTATCTTGAATGGGGGTCTAGGGGGTGTTTTTCTAAGCTTGATGGAGGTCTAGCGAGAAAACTAAGGAATCTAATTATGAATTAATAGACAAAAAAAAAAAAAAAAAAAAAACCCGGTCTGCCTCCCCTTAAAGTAGCTACCAGTACTGGTTATGCGGCGGCATAGATCGATTACCGGTACCTACCTGGTATTATATTACCGGTACCTACCTGGTATTATATTTAGTGATCGAATATTCAGGTACGTGTTGTTGTACTGTATGTGATTATTTGTTTCCCTCTCATAACCAATTGCACGTATTTGTTAAGGGGAGGTATTTAGTTTCTTCCCTAGAACTCCATCAAGCTTAAAATTACACCCCCTAGACCCCCTTTCAAGATAAATTTGTACATTTTTCGGTAGAAAAATTTCCCGGCCGAAGGCCGGTTCCTCTCAAATTACAGGCTCGCTATCGCTCGCCAGGAAAAAATCGACACCTAAATGGCACGAAAGTTCTTAAAATTGACAGAAATGGGGCGAAAGTTCTTAAAATCGCCAAACTAAAAGGGGCGAGCGTCTTAAAATCTAAAAAGCAATGGGGCTAAATATGAGAGAGAAAGGGGTCCAGAAAAAAATCCCTCAAGTGGAAATCTCCCCTTAAGCGAGGAATATATATTGAGTTACCGGTATATGTAATTCCCAGGTTGACTCGGTGATTAGCCCTATATATTTGGGTGCCGGTATGTACTAACGGGTGTGTGTTTGTTCCCCCACAGCGAACGCACGAGTAATACGAGGGCATATATCGAGTTATATTAATAATTATCTGTGTTATGTAGTACTGTAGTTGCATATATTTGAGTATGTACTAATAGGTGTGTGTTTGTATCCCCAACAGCCAACTGCACGTAGCGGTAATGCGTGGTTTTATCGAGGTAGTCTATCACATCACGAGACTCCTGCCTCACCAAGCCTTCCTAGACCTAGCGAACCACGCCGGCAAGGTCAGTATATACCTCTTGTATGTATAACTATATCATTTTAGCCTTTTCAGGGGGGTCACCGCCTTTTGTTTATATGTCTCTCCTTTTCTCTCTTTCCATGGCTTGTATCCATTCGGCCCCATTCAGCCAACTGTTTTAAGATGTTTATCCCCATCCAGGTGTTGATTTCTTCCTGGCGAGCGATAGCGAGCCAGCATTATATAGAGAAATCCGGCTTCGCCGGAGAAATTTTTCTATCGAAAAATGTACAAATTTAGCTTGCTGTCAAAACAAAAATATATATATGCTGGCTCGCTACCGCTCGCCAGGAAAATATTGACACCTGGATGGGTGTAAACGTCTTAAAACAGTAGGCTGAATGGGGACGAATGGATACAAGCCAAAGAGAGAGGGAGAGAAAGAGAAAAAAAAAGCGAGGTGGGCTCCCTTAAACAGGCAAATCTCAACCAGTGCCATTTCAAGCAGGGCAAACTAAAGTAATTGCCAATGTAAAGTCGTCACTTAATTTACTCATAACCCAAAATAACAGTGTTGGTTGAGAGATGCTGGTTGAAAGGGTCTACTGGTTGAGTTTTCCGATCACCATATGATTAATTCAATATAAATGCTTTAAGTACGGTAGCTTACAATTCTTTGGGGGTCCAATGGTTATGGACAGGCTAACAGATGGTGTCAGACACTGCTGATTTGTCCCAGGTCTGTTACACTTTAGGATACACGTAATACACAGTTAATGCAATATATTAAGTTATAGCAATAGTAATGTGGTAAGCTACAGAAGAGCATGATGATATGGTGGAGACAGAGACAAGAGATACATTGTGAGTCCCATAACGGAAGTGACACATGATAATAGCCTATGTTGCCATGGTCTCCCACCGCTGTAACTCATTTGGCTTGACCATTGCTGCATATAAACGAATCATTTGAATTAGTCAAAGTTAACGTATCTTGTGTGTGTGTGTGTTTGTATGTATGTGTGTGTGTGTGTCTGTCTGTGTGTGTGTGTTCGAAAACATGAAACCCTGAATTAAGAAAGCATGAAAGGCTATGGGATTTCGAAAAAAAAGTGATCAGTGAGTATTGTAGATTGATTGGAAGTTGTAGTATTTTATTGGTTGAGAGAGAGAGAGAGAGAGCCGCACCTATCCATTCATTTCCTCCCCCCCCCATCCCCCTTCCTCATACCCCCCTCCCCCATACACACAAACACACCCTCACTGAGAAACCTGTTTGGCTTCATTCATCCTCAACAACACTATCACCTCGGTTTTGTCCCCCTTCTTCTTCTTCCTCGATATCATGTCTTCCTCTTCCTCTTCCTTGTCCTCCCTTCACCACATATGTCCCAGTGCTTTTCCGCCTGTGTATTCCTGTCTCCTTACTTCGCCATTTTCCTCCCCCTCCCCCTCCTCCTCCTCTTCTTCTTCCTTTTACTTTTTGTCTTCCTATTCTCCACCGTCACCAGCTCCTCCTCCTTCTCTCTCTCTCATAGAGGCATGATCTTGGAGGGAATATCACACTGCCATGGGTAGAATCATCGGTGTTAATTCTCTAATTGGTATGGTGCGATATGTGTCCTCCCTAAACCACCACCACCACCTCCTCCACTTATTCATTCTCCGCCTCCATTTCTTCCATCTTCCTCATCCTGCTTCGTTTTCGTATTTTCCACTCCTCCCAATATTCTCCCTTCTTACCCTCTCTCCTCCTCCTCCTCCTCCTCCTCCTCCTCCTCCGACCTCTCACCTCCTGTTGCTCTTTGACCTCCAGACTTCCGCCTCCCCCTGAGCTGCCCAGGTAGACACACACCCCGCACAGACCTTGCAGTGTTTGTCATGAGGTGTGGTCCATACCTAATTACAAGTAAATAAATTAATGCCTAATACAAAGACAACTCGAAGGATAGGATGCACGATATGCTGGTGTATTCACTTTCACTTGCTTGTTCGTCAAGGGGAATCCACGCAATGCGAGCTAAGCTCATTATTATCGCGCCTCCTTAACTGGGAATGTATTGCGTGAAATGCATGTTAAGTGTTTATGTATCGTTGGAATGGCTGTGGATGTGTGTGTAGTCTGTATTTTAGCCAATTGGCGACATCTGGAAGCGAAGGCTTAGGGGTTAATCTGTACGGTACCATTCTCACTACGGTACCAGTCTCACCCAAAGGCTTAGGTTGACCAGTACGATACCCATCTCACCTTGTAACCGACCACCAACCCCAGATGGGATGTCACAACTTCGTCCACTTATACCACTTATGTGTTTGTGTGGTAGAATATAAACATACAGGTGAATAAATGGGCGGGATAAAACACAATAAAGGATAAAGCAATAAGTAACAAAACCACAATTATTAGAAGAGGCGATGTAGGAATAGTGGTGGAGAGAAGAATATAAACTAAAACAATACAAAAAAAAAATAAAAAAAATAGCACATGAGGAAAAGCCAATGTGAAGTATCAAGGCCATGCAAAATCCTTAGGCCTACCTCTCCTCATATCCAGTCCAGAACCCGTGGATAGGAAGAAGGAAGAAAAGGGTAAATAGTAGGTCCTAGTGTGTTGTTGGTGGTATGTTTGTTGTCTGTGTGTGTGTGTGTATTTTGTTTTTTTTTGTTTTTTTAGTGGGGTGAGAATGAAGTCGGTCAAACACAGTATTAAATTAATCTAACAACGTCACTCGCATGCTGCATTAATCCTTTATAGTTATCCTCTCGTATGTTTCTATTGTCACCATTTCTAGGTTTATATCCACTACACGAAGAGAGAGAGAGGGAGGGGGGAGATAGAGAGAGGTGCAGCCAACCACTCCTTATGTCTCGTCTGATATTGCTAAGATTAATGAATGACTTCCCCCTTGTTAGGTAAGGGGAGAGAGAGAGAGAGAAGAAAAGAAAGAGAGATATACCGTAAAATCCACTAAGTACAAACACAAACTACCTAAACCTAAATATATCATAAAATCCACTAAGTACAAGAACAAACTACCTAATCCATACCACTGTCACTACTACTGTCTTCTGTTTCCCCTCCTGTACCCTGAGGCAGAACCCTAACCTTCATCACTCTTTTTCTTATAGCCCACTCAATTCAATTTTCTACGGAGTGCGATGCCCCTTACACTCTGAAAGAACGTTGATAAATGTGTGACGAATCTGTTCAGGGGTAACACCAAGACCACATAAGAAACCCGTATTTTGTTTTGAACGAAGAGTGTTTTATCCCCTTAGGAAGGATCTCTAGCAATTATAAGGCTTCGAACTATCTTAATCAACCCTCTTAACTACCACATATCCTTCCTAAGTTACATAAAATCGTCTAAACATGGCTAAAATACAATATAACAGACGTCGCTGGTACAGAAAGGGTTAACTTGGTAAGCGTGACCAGGTTGGACTAACGGAAGGGTTGCTAGGCTGGGACCGGAAGTGGGGTGTGAGGGAAAAAGGGGTGATCAGGAAAACAGCTGGGAAAAGTGTCTACTCTGTACCTCGTAAATTCGGACTCATTTGTTGCTGAAAATCGTCTGCTGGGCTAGGATAAAATCAAAACTAAGCTACCGTATTGAGGAAGTTGAAAGAAGCACTATTGTTTTCATATCGTTGATAATTTAGTTCATATATATTAGTACACTATGAACGATTGCTAAATGTAGAGTTTGAATGGGATAAGGAACAGCTTAGTATCGAAAAACCAATATCTGGGCCCCCTCCTTTGATAGCACCAGCTGTAGTGAGCGACGCAATCAATAAAATGAAGAACGGTAAAGCTCCAGGTTGCTCCGACATTGTCGCTGAGATGATAAAAGCCTCAGGGGAGATTGGTGTAAACTTGGTCACTGAGTTGATAAACACCATTATTAAAGATGAGAAAATCCCAGAGGATTGGCTCAAAAGTGTAATAGTAAATATATACAAAGGAAAAGGGGATGCGCTAGATAGAGGAAATTATAGGAGCCTGAAAATGCTTGACCAAATCATGAAGGTCTGTGAGAGAGTCCTTGAGGGTTTGATCAGGCAAAGCATCTCTATTGATGATATGCAGTTTGGTTTTATGCCAGGACGTGGTACAACCGATGCTATCTTCATAGTCAGGCAGATACAGGAAAGATACTTACTAAAAGGCAGGGATTTTTACTTTGTGTTTGTAGACCTGGAGAAGGCCTTTGATAGGGTGCCTAGAGATGTTGTGCAGTGGGCTATGAGGAAACTTGGTGTGGAAGAGTGGCTGGTGCGTGTGATAATGAAGATGTATGAGGGATTCGCGAAGTTCGGTGAGGGTGAAGGGTGTACTGAGTGATGAGTTCGCAGTCCGTGTTGGAGTCCATCAGGGTTCAGTGTTAAGCCCCCTCCTTTTTATTATGGTCTTGGAGGCGCTGTCTAGAGTTTTTAGAGGCGGACTCCCGTTGGAACTGTGTTATGCAGACGATTTAGTCCTAATAGCTGACAGTATGCAGGATGCTGAGGCCAAATTCAGAGAGTGGAGAGAGGGCATGGCGAGCAAGGATTTAAGAGTCAATATTAACAAAACCAAGGTTATGCATTGTAGATTGAGACGAGGCAATGTGGAAAAGAGCGGTGCATACCCATGTGCAGTGTGTGGAAAGGGAGTGGGCGTTAACTCAATTCAATGTAGCATCTGTCGATGTTGGGTACACCATGGGAGTAAGCGCTGTAGTAGAATAAAGGGGCCCCTGCCGAAGGATAAGTCAGAAATCGAGAAATTTGAGTGCGTAGTGTGCAAAGGCGAGCTTGTGTTAAGTGATGATCCTGTGGCTGTGAATTTTGGAAATGAGTCATTGGAGCTGGTGAACAAGTTTTGTTACCTAGGAGATACCATCTCTGCCGGTGGTGGGGCCGAGGCTGCTACTGTTGCTAGAATTAGATTTGGCTGGGGGAAGTTCAGAGAATTGATGCCAATCCTGACCCTGAAAAGAATGCCTCTCCCCCTGAAGGGAAAGGTGTATGGCTCATGTGTTAGAAGTGCAATGACTTATGCCTCAGAAACATGGGCCGTTAAAGTAGAGGATGTCAACAGAATGGAGCGTAATGAGATGAGAATGGTGAGATGGATGTGTGGGGCCAGGCTACAGGATAGAATAACAAATGTTGAGCTGAGGAGACGTTTAGGTATAAAGAGTATTAGGGAGGTGATGCGTACAAGTAGACTGGGATGGTATGGACATGTGGAGAGAATGGATGAACAAAATTGGGTGAAAAAATGCAGGTCTGTGATTGTGGAGGGAGTTGCACCAAGGGGTGGACCGAGGAAGACCTGGGATCGGACTATACGCGCCGATCTCAAATCCAAGAACTTGACAAGTGAAGCAGCCCCTAACAGGGTTGCCTGGAACGCCGCCATTAGGACAAGAGACTGAAACTGCACTTATGTGTGGAACACTCAGTCTTAAAATGTTATGTATGTATGTAATAGAGAGATGTTCAAAGCAATCTATACCAACAAACTGAAGCGGTTTTTTTTCTCGGTACATTAATAGCGAATCTAAATCAAACGAGAATATTCTGCTTAACATTTACGGCACTTCTTTTTTCATGTTCGGCAAAATACTCTTTATCTTGAATACTTTTAGCGACTGTACCGTACTTACCCATAACACATTTCAGCACTCAACAGTTGACGGGTAGGGGGTCGTCTGAGATAATGGACAGGAACAGTTATCCCATTCACTATTCCAGGACGCCTGTTTCTATATATTCTGGCTATCATTGGACGATTTTATTCAGCTTAGGAATGACACATAAAAGCCAGGGGGTTCAATGAGACAGTATGTACCCTTTTGACTCACGCAGGTTCTTTCTAAGCTTAATAAAATCGTGTAGCACTGGTCTTCATAAAATGAGAGAATGTGTCCTGGTATACTGAAAGGGTTAAACAACTGATAGTGATAGTAGTGGGCAGTAGTATCCTGGGTTTACGACTCATGAGGTCACCCCTACCCCCACCTCACCCCACATTCACACATATACACACACTTTCTCACACACACACACACACACATACATATAGGCTAGACACACTCGTACTCTCTCTCTCTCACACACACACACACACACACACACATTGATTGGGGTTGCCGAGTCACTGTCCACAAACGTCCTTCCTTGTTTCCACCCAGCACCTAAACAATCCCCACCTGACCACAGTGACTCAGGTATCGGTGAGTCGTGCTGAGAGGACTCACTCTTCTGGTGGAATTACTTGACTCATTTACCTGCAACTTATCCACCTTACTCGCTAATTAACAATATTGCCTTCCCCAAAGCTGTATCGTAATAGCTCCTGTACATTCACACACACTCATTCTCTCTCTCACTCTCACATACTCACTCTCCTTATTTCTCTCTCTCTCTCTCTCTCTCTCTCTACCCAGTAAACATAGCCATTACTTTCACCACTTTCACCACAACCGCGACCCTACATAACACCGACGCTCATCCCCTTAATCAGTAAAGTGTGTGACTCGACAAATAAAACAACTGCGGGAACATCAATGGGATTGAATGGTGGAAGTGACAGCGAAAACCACCAATGTTTACATGTTCGTATGGGGGGTCTCTCTTCCGGATCGGATGTTTACTCTTATAGGCACGTTCTTCTTTGTTTCTTGTATCACTCTCATGTTGACGGTGTGTATGTGTGTATGGAAAGAGAGAGAGAGAGAGAGAGAGAGAGAGAGAGAGAGATAGAGAGATGGGGGGGGGGGGAGTGGAAGGGAGAGGGAGAGACAGAGAGAAAAAACAGGTTGAGAAGTCTAAAAATAGTCAACAATAAACACAAACTATATCGATTATAAGATGGCAGCGTGTAAGGAAAACACTTGATAAACTAAGAGAAAAGAAGCTAAATAGGAAGACAATAAACAAATCCCCCATTGCAAAGCTAGTTGGAAGCTAAAGATGAGTTAGGAAGCTATTGATGAGAAGAGAATGTGGAGAATGTAAGTTTGGGGTGAGCGAGGAACTCCAATAAAACGCTACCGGTAATAGAAAGGGGCGAAGCTAAAGATGCAGTTGATAGCTACAGATGGGAGGAAGCTATAGCGTGAGTAGAGATCTGTAGAAGAGGTGGGAAGCTATAATGGAAGAGGGAGGGTGGTCGGGGGGGGGGGGGGGGGAAGTTATGTAAGGGGTTGGGAACGAGTATGAGGGGGGGGGGGTAGAGAGGGAAGGGGAAACGGAAAGACATAGATGGGAGAGGGGAATAGAAGGTATGATTAGGGTAGGGAAGGAGGAAGAGGTGGAGGGAACGAACACACACACACACACCACATACGAGGGATGGGAGAGAGAAGGAGTGGTCGGGGTTGCTGGATAGAGGGAATGAAGGGGAGTGAGTGAGGGAAAGGGGAGTAATGGAGGGGGACGATAGTGAGGGAAGGGGAGCGAAGGAGGGGGAGGTAGTGAGGAAAGGGGAGCGAAGGAGGGAGACGATAGTGAGGGAAGGGGAGCGAAGGAGGGGGAGGTAGTGAGGGAAGGGGAGGGAAGGAGGGGGGGGGGGAGGAAGTGAGCGAAGGAGGGGGGTGGAGTTAGTGAGGGAAGGAGGGGGGTGAAGTTAGTGTGAGGGAAGGGGAGCGAAGGAGGGGGGTGGAGTTAGTGAAGGAAGGGGAGCGAAGGAGGGGGGTGGACTTAGTGAGGGAAGGGGAGCGAAGGAGGGGGGTGGACTTAGTGAGGGAAGGGGAGCGAAGGAGGGGGGTGGAGTTAGTGAAGGAAGGGGAGCGAAGGAGGGGGGTGGAGTTAGTGAGGGAAGGGGAGCGAAGGAGGGGGGTGGAGTTAGTGAAGGAAGGGGAGCGAAGGAGGGGGGTGGACTTAGTGAGGGAAGGGGAGCGAAGGAGGGGGGTGGAGTTAGTGAAGGAAGGAGGGGGGTGAAGTTAGTGAGGGAAGGGGAGCGAAGGAGGGGGGTGGAGTTAGTGAAGGAAGGGGAGCGAAGGAGGGGGGTGGAGTTAGTGAGGGAAGGGGAGCGAAGGAGGGGGGTGGAGTTTAGTGAAGGAAGGGGAGCGAAGGAGGGGGGTGGACTTAGTGAGGGAAGGGAGCGAAGGAGGGGGGTGGAGTTAGTGAAGGAAGGGGAGCGAAGGAGGGGGGTGGACTTAGTGAGGGAAGGGGAGCGAAGGAGGGGGGTGGACTTAGTGAGGGAAGGGGAGCGAAGGAGGGGGGTGGAGTTAGTGAAGGAAGGAGGGGGGTGAAGTTAGTGAGGGAAGGGGAGCGAAGGAGGGGGGTGGAGTTAGTGAAGGAAGGGGAGCGAAGGAGGGGGGTGGACTTAGTGAGGGAAGGGGAGCGAAGGAGGGGGGTGGAGTTAGTGAAGGAAGGAGGGGGGTGAAGTTAGTGAGGGAAGGGGAGCGAAGGAGGGGGGTGGAGTTAGTGAAGGAAGGGGAGCGAAGGAGGGGGGTGGACTTAGTGAGGGAAGGGGAGCGAAGGAGGGGGGTGGAGTTAGTGAGGGAAGGGGAGCGAATGAGGTAAAGGGAACAAAGGAGAGGGAAGCTAGTGAGGGAAGGGAATGAAGCGAGAGGGGAGCTGTTGATGGAAGGGGTGGGGCCGCTGGAATGGACTGGACTGGGTGGGGAACTCCAGCACAAGAGGCCTTCACACAGAGGCCATCCACAGTGTGACAGTGGTTCTAGTAGGTCACACACACACCCTTCTCTCTCTCTCTCTCTCACACACACAACAAACAATAATATAATCGATCCGTTGCATCAGTACTAGAAGACTAGAGATCCACCTACCACTAAATATAGCTACCGGTACTGTACAGTATACTGTTACATTTTATGTGTGTGTTTCATCTTTCAATAGGTTATATAATCGGTAAAAAAAAATAAAAATCCAGAAACATACCTAAATTGCAAAGCCTGCTATCCGTTTCCATAAATACGAATTGGAGCAGGGTTTTATATTGTAAAACACAATATATAAAGTTTGTTACTCGGGCACATATCTTTAAATAACCGTGTGCTAGCTATTAACTACTTTTTCCCAACATTCTCCTCTCGTACACTTGCACCCACCTGAGCTAGGCTGCCGTCCTTCACACTTCTATAGGGAGAATACTTAACATTCTTATTCTTATAGGTGCAGGGTATTGTTTCCAAGGTTTAGATTTATTTTTCGCTCATCCTTCTGTCCTGTGGAATATTTTGAACTATTTACCCGGATTAGTTGTGTATGTTTTGTTTTCTAATTGGAAAGGGCGGGGGTTTTATGCGAGGACAGAAAGGGTTTATCTATTGTAGGCTAATTATCGAAAGAAAATTATCAATGATATCCTTACTACCATAGCCTACATATTTTTACTCTGATGGTATGACTCCGAGGATATCGTCTTTAGAAATGTTATTTCTCAAAACCATTTTTTTATTTTTATGAATTCACTAGCGCCATTTAGGGTGCATGTAGCCTACGTACATTAAATTTGTCCTCATGAATTTGTATACACTCCATAATTTTATGCAGGAAAATAAAGTTAGTATGATTGAATTAGAAGTTATTTTTGTTGTCAGTAGTATAGTAATATGATCAATTATAGCAAATTATTCTTGTAAGTCAATCATGCTGTGTTTCCTTCCATACTTATAATCAGAGTGGAAACAAATTCACTTGCCCAACTGTACTATAGTGTGTTTACAACGGGTTGGCTATACTGTAGGGAAGTTGTCTACCCTTCCTTGTCTGTTGTGTATTACGTAACGCTAAGGGTGTGTTGGGGAGAGAGGGCAGGTGAGGGAACCGGAATTATCTACCTTCTTTCCTCCTAGTCTTTATGAGGGAGAGGGAATTATCTACTTAGTCTTTATGAGGGAGTGGGAATTATCTACCTAGCCTTTATAAGGGAGCGGGAATTATCTACCTAACCTTAATGAGGGAGCGGGAATTATCTACCTAGCCTTTATGAGCGAGCGTGAATTATCTACCTGGCCTTTATGAGGGAGCGTGAATTATCTACCTAGCCTTTATGAGGGAGCGTGAATTATCTACCTTCTTTCCTTCTAGTCTTTATGAGGGAGCTGGAATTATCTACCTAGTCTTTATGAGGGAGCGGGAATTATCTACCTTACCTTTATGAGGGAGCGGGAATTATCTACCTAGTCTTTATGAGGGAGCGGGAATTATCTACCTAACCTTTGTGAGGGAGCGGGAATTATCTACCTAGCCTTTATGAGGGAGCGGGAATTATCTACCTAGCCTTTATGAGGGAGCAGGAATTATCTACCTAACCTTTATGAGGGAGCGGGAATGATCTACCTAGCCTTTATGAGGGAGTGGGAATTATCTACCTAGCCTTTATGAGGGAGCGAGAATGATCTACCTAGCCTTTATGAGGGAGTGGGAATTATCTACCTAGCCTTTATGAGGGACCGTGAATTATCTACCTAGCCTTTATGAGGGAGCAGGAATTATCTACCTTAACCTTTATGAGGGAGTGGGAATTATCTACCTAGCCTTTATGAGGGAGTGAGAATTATCTATCTAGCCTTTATGAGGGAGCGGGAATTATCTATCTAGCCTTTATGAGGGACCGTGAATTATCTACCTAGCCTTTATGAGGGAGCAGGAATGATCTACCTAGCCTTTATGAGGGAGCAGGAATTATCTACCTAACCTTTATGAGAGAGTGGGAATTATCTACCTAGCCTTTATGAGGGAGTGGGAATTATCTACCTAGCCTTTATGAGGGAGCGAGAATTATCTACCTAGCCTTTATGAGGGAGTGTGAATTATCTACCTAGCCTTTATGAGGGAGCGGGAATTATCTACCTAGCCTTTATGAGGGAGCGTGAATTATCTACCTAGCCTTTATGAGGGAGCGTGAATTATCTACCTAGCCTTTATGAGGGAGCGGGAATGATCTACCTAGCGTTTATGAGGGAGCGAGAAATATCTACCTAGCCTTTATGAGGGAGCGGGAATTATCTACTTTCTGTTATCCTTGCCTTTATAACCTCGCAACGGACAAACCGCTTCATTAAAATATCCATCTCTCTCTCTCTCTCTCTCTCATACCAGTGTAAAAGATGACTGTTGACTCGCGACAGACCACTAGATATAACCCACTCTCCTAAAGATTACCAGTTAATACCTATATATTTAATAATATTAATAAAAATAATAATAATAATAACACAAACAAAAAAATATATAATAATAATAATAACACATTATTTGATATAT
The DNA here is from genome assembly GCA_032716605.1 of Paralithodes platypus. NCBI lineage: Eukaryota > Metazoa > Arthropoda > Malacostraca > Decapoda > Lithodidae > Paralithodes > Paralithodes platypus. The sequence goes on along the minus strand of CM064513.1, from coordinate 52,853,772 downwards.
TTCCCCGAACTGTTGGTAGAAGAAAATTGCTTGTCTGAAAGTTGCCAGAAATCTACACAGGAGTGAAACGTGTTTACATGACAGCCTACTCCCTGGATATCCCACATTCGCCATCTTTCTTTGGCTTTCCCCATCCCCAGCCTTACATCCAAATTCCTCCAAGCCCTCCAACCCCACCTTACATTGTTGCTTTATAATAGGTTCACAGAAGTAGCATGTCCGACATTTTGTGTTTGGTTCATTTGATTGATGGTTAGAAAGGGTCATAGCGAATAATACAAAATTTTTGCCAGGGAGCAGCTATATCAATTAATATTCTTACTATTTCTACCTGTTGATCGTGGATGGCGTCGTTGATCAAATGCAAGCCTTTGAATGAGCTCAACAAGCATAAATGCCTCCTTTAAATTCAATTATCACTTGACTTCAACACAAAAACCGCATCTGTGAATGTGGCTATTCTGGCACGTCCTCTTATAATTATTCATAGTTTAGGCTACTATGCTTTATTTTGTCTCTCACATCGCCAGCCATCCAATTGTCTCTCCCTACCTCCACCGTCACTCCTGTAGCACCCACACACACTCACGCACACCTACTACATCCCACACACTCATATAACACCCTTGCACACTCACCGGTACACATTCACTCATACACTCACTTATCCACTCACTCATACACTCACTTATCCACTCACTCATACACATTCACTCATGCATTCACTTATACATTCACACACTCATATAATACTCCACACACTCACACACTCATTCCTACACTCACTCACTCCTACAACACCCCCACACACTCACCAAAGCTCACATGTACAATAGGGTAAATAAAAAAAAACTTCTGAACTAGACTGTGCAAGGGCTGGGGAATTTTGTGCTTCCTGGCTGACTTGCGGCCCTTGTGGGGAAAACACTGGGCTAACTGTCTCCTACAAGGATTATATCATTTACTTCGGTGTCTTTTTATGAAACTTGCCGGGGAGTGGTTTTCTTGTGTAATGTATTGTGTAGTGTGTGATTGTGTTGTGGGTATGTGTTTATGTGAAGTGTGTGTGTGTGTGTGTGTGTCTTTATGTGTAGTGTGTGTGTGCGCTAATATTGGTAATTACGACAAGTGCCTGGAATGTAGTTGGCCATGTGAGTAAGAGAAGAAGTGACTTTGAGGTCATGAACTAGAGGTGGGTTATAGTGATACAAGAAAAAGGCAGTTTTACAAAACTTAAAGAGGACCGGGGCATCACCCCTGCCCAAAATGGGTTAACAAAAAATCAAACATTAGAGCTACTGCTGAACTAGAGCTTAATCGGTACCAAATCACTTTGAACCACAAATAGTTTACCTAATGTTATCACCAAGGGTGCAGTGAAAATTGAATGAGATCCTAGTTAACCTTCCATGACAGAAGACAGTAACATGACAGATAATCAAATAGGTCTAGCTAGTACATTTTTGTGTCCAATATTCCTTAATATAGTCTGTTACTGTATTTGTTCTGCAGACGGCGTTGCACCTGGCTGTGGCTGGAGGCGACGCGGGAGTAGCGAGACACCTGATAGTGTGTGGGGCGTCACCTGTGTCCCGCGACCGTAAGGGCAACACACCTCTCCACCTCGCTGCCTCCCAGGGCCACTCTCTTATGGCCACCCAGCTTACCCGGCCCGTCACCGTGGCAGAGGTCATCAACGCACGACTGTCATACGCCCCCGCACACACCGCAGGTCTCCTGGCAGCGGACTTCACCAATAACGATGGTAAGTACACTTATGGACTGTATTAAGTGTGATCGTGGTTGCTGACAGCGGCTGAATTAAGTGATAATCCCTTGAAATGGGTCACATACTCTAATCGAGGCCATCCTAAAGCATATATCTGCCCATTAAAGCCATGCAATACAATAGGCAGAAATAGTAAGGATTTTGGATGATCAAGTTATATGTGATTAACAAGGAGTTACGATACGATAATTAAGGTTGTGTTAGAGAAGGTTATGTTTTCATTGTACAGTATATACAAAACGTATTTCCCTTAATGGTTAATATCACATTAACGTGATTACTAATAAATAAGTAAACACACAATGATAGACATAGATTCATTCCATAATAAAAATAATTCTATGTTTGTCATTGTGGATTTAGTAATACCGTATTTCCCTTAACTGTGGCGACTATCATAATTATCTTGCCCATTGTTATGAAAATTGGGGAATTTTGTAAATGACTAACTATGGTTGAGGGTTAGGCAAGTCCCCCCCTCAACCCCACCGTGGATTTTCCTTGATTGAATAACAGTGGGTTTTATCAGCAGATCTTTTGTTGTCACTACTTGGCTTATCTCTCTATCTCCTAATACAACATCGCCTATCTGCTGAGAGAGAGAGAGAGAGAGAGAGAGAGAGAGAGAGAGAGAGAGAGAGAGAGAGAGAGAGAGAGAGAGAGAGAGAGAGAGAAAATTAAACAAGTTGCGTTACCCTGTTCCAAATAGGTAGGCCAGAAATCGTTAACCCTAACTTCTGTAACTCAAAAAGGGCCAGAGCAAATGGGATGCATATTTCCACCTTCCTTTTCTACAAACAATGACAGAGTAGTTAGGAATTCCTGTGGGCAAGTGTAGCTATATAACAGTTAAATACAGGTGTTGTTGGCGTGTACAAGTGTTTGGCCAGACGCCCGGGGCCGCCAGCCAGCCATACAGGATCATATCACTCACACCCTCTACCAATACACACCCTACAGCACTTATTAACATTCTTTATATTCACCTCTGGCGCCACGTCATGGAAATGCGAACGTAGCAACTTAATTGGGATAAAGACCGAGAAGGTATATACACACCCTAAAACACTTGTTAATGGGGATATTTTTAGTTTGCTCCCTAGACCTCCATCAAGGTTAACAAAAATACCTCCCAAATCCCCCTTCAAGATGAATATGTAAATTTTTCGATAGCAAAATTTCCCGGCCGAAGGCCGATTCCTCCTAAAATACAGGCTTGCTACCGTTCGCCAGGAAAATATCGACACCTAAATGGCACGAAAGGTTTTAAATTTGACAGAAATGGGGCGAAAGATCTTAAAATCGTCAAACTAATGGGGCGAACGTCTTAAAATCTCGAAGCAAATGGGCTAAACATAAGGCAGAAGGGGGTCCAGAAAAAAAAACATCTTTAGTATAAAAATCTCCCCTTCTATCTATCTATCTATATGCTCAGGCCCAATCCCCATTTTGGGGGTAGCCGACTCAAGACAGCAAGAACAGGGAAAACACAAAAACAACATAAAACAACAAATAAACATAGATAAAAAGCACAAACTCACATAACATGCTTTATATTCACCTCTGGCGCCGCGTCATCGACATGCGAACATGCAACTTCGGTGGGATCAAGACCGAGAGGGTATTTATTTTTAGCCATCGGATTCCTTAAATTAAGGGAGCCCACCTCGTTTTTTTTCTCTTTCTCTCCTTCTCTCTTTGGTTTGTATCCATTCGGCCCCATTCAGCTTACTGTTTTAAGACGTTTACCCCCATCCAGGTGTCAATATTTATCTGGCGAGCGGTAGCGAGCCAGCATATATATATTTTTGTTTTGATAGCAAGCTAAATTTGTAAATTTTTCGATAGAAAAATTTCTCCGGCAAAGCCGGATTTCTCCATACAATGCTGGCTCGCGATAAGAAATCGACACCTGGATGGGGATAAACGTCTTAAAACAGTTGGCTGAATGGGACCGAATGGATACAAGCCAGAGAAAGAGAGAAAAGGAGAGAACGATAAAAAAACAAACCGGTGACCCCCCTTAAATAACCATATAAATTCTACAAGTTCGCGCTCGCTCAGTCCCTCTATAAATAAACGTCATGGAAAAGTAATTAACATATTTTATTTCTGCTGGCGCCACCTCAAAATAGCAACTTGGGTGGGATGAAGACCAAGAGGATATTTATTTTTAGCTATTGGCTTCTTCAAATAGCTTGCCATACAATTCATAATTGTTTATACTAACCTCAAATGTATATACTATACATACATGAGATGTGTTAGATTGAATCTGAAATGTTGACTGTGAGTATTTCAAAATTAAAGTAATATAATATTAAAAATAAAACTTGTTGTTTGAAATTCCTTACTTGATGTCGCAGTTAATTAAGAACTTTGTGTATCAGACGTTCAAGCACCTTTCTTGATATAATATCCAATTTATTGTAGAATGTCTTCTATCACGATTTTATAATTCATTAACGGTATTAATTTGATCTAATAGGCATTTGATAGCTAATCCAGAACCTAGACTGTAATGAAATAAAGTGTTTATTACCGTATAGCTAATACAAGAGCCTTGTTTATAATGAATTAGAGTATTTAATACCCTAACTGATCTCTTAGCTAATCCAGACTAGTACCTACCCATGTAAGTCCATACTCAGTGCCTGCCAAGAAGGGTGTCAGAGAGGGTGCCAAAATCACGAGAATGTCTGGCACCCTTGGTTTGTCAGGGGAGGTAGGGGGGGGGGGGGTAGGATAAGCAAGGGCAATACATCACACACGTTTAAAACATCCCCTTGTTTGTAGGTCACAGGACAGGCAGCACAATTGCCAACATAATAAAGTAATTTCAAAGGTCATAAACTTAGTAAACCGTCGATATTACTATACCCTGTTCCAAATAAGTAGGCCAAAACTCTTGAACATTAACATCTAGAACTCACACACGACTAGAGTAATCGTGCTAATATTGTTTACCATTTGGGAAGGGTTAGCCGGGAATTGGTGTGAACATTTACAGCCCATTTGCTCTAGCCCTTTTTTGAGTAATAGAGGTTATGGTTCACGATTTCTGGCCTACCTATTTAGAACAGGGCATAACAATTTACGGTCTTATTGTCTTAAACTAATAGGATAATACAACTAAGAAATCGTAATATTAAATAAAGGTTTTCAGTGGTGGTAATTTACAGTCTCTTATGGATAATTTTTCGGATATTTTTGACAGCGCACTATATAAACCGTACGCTTGATAACTCCTATTTTTTTTCTCTGTCTCTGTATGTGGTAACCTAGGTTCGAATCCCGGTATGATCACATGCTTTCATTAATTTCATTGGGAGGTGTTTGGTGTTGGGAGTGAAATATGTAAATTAGATAATTTTATGTTTATATTGATTTATCTCATTAACACTACAACTATTTAAAACCATAACTTCCTTCTTGTTTACAACTTTCGCCGCATTCTAACCACCTGATAGACAATAACATGAGAGAGTAGAGTAGAGTAGAGTAGAGTAGAGTAGAGTTTGCTAGAGATAACGGAAGTATAGAGTGAAGTAGGGGGTTTGGTAACGATGAGTGTCGTAGTCAGCTTTAAGCTAGGGTTGCGCAGGATACACTAGTTTGGAGTGGTGTGCGCAGGTTGTGGTGTTGCGGTGGTAGTGGTAGTGTTGTCTTGGGGTGTGGGATTCCCGTCAGAAATTCAGAATACTGATAGGGCATTGTCGAGTGTCTGAGTGTGTTTTTTGTTCGTGTGTTGTTCTTGTGTATACTTATGTTTGCTGTGATGTGTTGTGCGTTTTGAGTTTGTGTGTATGTGTGTTGTGCGTGTTTGGTGTACTTGTTTTGTTGTGTTCGGTGTGTTATGTTGTGCCGTGTGTATTTATGTACTTTGTGTATTTGTGTACTTTGTGATTTACAAGCTCTGTGTGTCTGTAATGCAGCGTCATGTGTGTGTGTGCGTGTTTTGTCTATTCTGTGTGTTCTTGTTTGTGTTCAGTTATATTTGTTAATGTATTTCTTTGTATTATGTGATCTGTGTGTGTGTGTGTGTTACATGCGGATTTGTTTATAGGCGTGTTTATGAAAGTGTTAAGTCGGGCACATATTAAGCTTATGGTATCATGTGATTAACCCCTTCCGTACCGATGACGTATTTTGTATTTACTTTCAGCTACATTTACACGATATTATGAAGCTCAGAAAGGATATATGGTTGCTAAAGGGATTAATTGAGATAGTCTGCAGGCATGTAATGTGCATACGTCCTTCCTAAGTTGAATAAAATAGTCTAATAGTTGCCAGAATATAATGAAAAATATGTCGCCGGTAAAGAAGGGGTTAAGAGAGTGAGCAAATATGAATACACTTATACCTATAAGAATATACAGTAGATCGGGCAAAGTCTAATCAAAAGTTTGTTATATGACTTCGATATTAATATACGAATCCTACTGGTACCGGTACACTAGGAAATAACCAACCCATTGACGTAAGGAGCAGAAATCCTGCAGTAGGAGAGATCGGGCATTGTGCTTCTTTGGATGCCATTTTGGTGTCTTAATTCTCAAACAGGCTACGATTTACTTATATATTTGTTTTTGTTTTTTTATACAGAATTTAGAACTAAACTCAAACCTATATAGTCTCTACTAGTATTACCGAATGCTTTTATTATGGACATGGCCGTATTTGAGTGTATACAGGCTAATGACAAAAGTGGAATCAATATGGCGGAGGTTGGCCGATCTTAGTCAGTATGTTGATTTTAGTTGACGTAAGCAAGGGGTAAGTGATTGTGAAAGGGGCAAAACAGAGAGACAAGATTAATCGGGTAATGAGCAACCACCGACAAGTATCAGGATGAAGGTGTGTGTACAGTCGCGCTAATAAGTGATGTCTCGGCACCAATTATGTTTTGATCAATAATTGGTATCAGCAATATCTAAGCATAATTTTTTCATATTGAGTGGAATATACAAACCTATTCCTACATTTAACAACCCTATTCAACATCTGACAGACATTAATACATCACAGCGCAAGCGAAACGTAATGCCAGCTGGGCATGACGTATTAGTGCGACCGTACAAAGCTAAACACGTAGGTGGTTGGCTACGAGTAAAGGAATTATCTAATCCAAGGATGAAACTCTAAATATCAAGAATAGCTCAGCGGGTACTTGTTTAGCCTACAGTACACACAATAATTATGTATGTATTTCATATACTGATACTTTAAGCCTGGAGGCAATTGGTTAGCATGGTTTCTAATGAGGAATCCATTTTATACAGTAGATATAAGTGACGAGAGAGGAATAAGGAGGCTGCATTGTCGTAGACAAGACAAAGATAACAAAGATGCAATATGAAGACAAAGAAAGGATATGACAGATTAAACATTACGAAATATAAGGGACGATGTTATGAGGAAAACAGAAGGATATGGCGCTAGAGTCTAAAGTGAAAGACTACTATAACTAGCAAGGGGAAACATATTACATTATATCAAACCAGAAATAACAAGGGAACGGCTGAAAGTAAAGAAGGGGGACGAGAAGGAAAGACGTTATAGGAAAATAAAGAATAGGGAACACGTTGACAAAAGAAGGGAAAGCAGAAGATAACACAGGACGAAAAAGTGGTATAACATGGATACAACAAAAACATGAAACAGAACGAGAAAGAAAAAGAGATCGCCACGTCAGAATATTAAGAAAAGAAAAGAAATTATCCCGTTTGCAGGCTACTGGGGATCGAACAAGAGAAAAGGAGTTGCGAATAAAGGACATGGCGCGAGGATCAGACCAGCTGGAGGGGAATAGCGGGGGCCTTGGGTCGATGAGAATGGATGGCACTCCTCAGTTCGTCTTTCTTCTTTCACAATTTTCATCTTCCGTCTACGCTTTTATGCACATACAGTATACTTGTTATGCGTCGGTATAGTTCCCGTAGGTATTATCTCCGTGGCGCAAGGAAGCAAGGGACATACAGCCGGGGACAAGGGATCGATGAGAAGAAGGGAGGGCCCTGCTCTTAGCTTGGTGGTGGTGGTACATGGACTGTTCAACTTTATGCTGCCAACATTTCGGGGATCATTTGCATTGGTATCGACAATTATACTGAAGATAGCTTATTATAATTCGTATACATAATAATCATCTATAAATAAAAAGCTACCAGACCAGGATTCGCTTTGATAACATGCCGGGGAAAACGGTGGTGAGTTGGCGCGGCGGTGTTCGTGTGGATGGAGGGCTCAGCTTTAAGGTCCGCGGCCACGTCCTTGCCTAACACTCTGGGAACCACCTAGCAAGGCCGCAGAAGGTCATGTAGGCGAGGTAGAAGGAGGACCAGGTGGGGAGAGGGGGCCAGAAAATAGAGAGGGAGTTGAAGAGAGGATGATAGGCCTATAGGTAGTTAAAGAGATATCTTATATACAGTATATATATGTATATGTGTAGTATATATTTATATATATATACGGTATATACAGTATATAGTGCAGGTGGTGACATATATTATATATATACTGTTGGTGTGGTGAGAAATATATTAACCCCATTATAATTACTTTAAATTTTAAACACATAAAGGGGGGTGAGAGAGAGAGAGGGAGGGATTGACCACCACGTATAACATGGGAAATACAGTGTATACGTAATGGCAGGCTAGGAGGGGGGAGGGGGGGGGGGGGGAATGCCTAAAAGATAGCAGTCTGGGAAGTCCTGATAAGCTAGTGTTATTGTTTGTACCAGTTACTATGCTCTCTCTCTCTCTCTTTTTACACTTGGAAATTCATGGTTACAATTATTAATTCTTGTTCTGAACTCTCTCTCTCTCTCTCTCTCTCTCTCTATCTATCTATATATATATATATAGTTTTTTTTATACTGTATTCTTCTCTTCCACTTTTATCTTGTCCTCTTTCTATTATCTTTCTCTTCCTCTTTCATCATATTTCCGTATACTACCGTGTCTCTTCTTTGTCGTCATACCCTCTTTATCAGTCTCCTCATACCCGTCTTTATTAGTCTCCTCATACCCTTTATCTCTCTCCTAATATTGTGTTTATCTAGTCACCTGTCGCAGTGAGTGTTATCAGTGACGTTAGCGTGGTCTGATCAGTATGTTGGCTCAAGATAAGGCTCTCTAAGGCTTCAGTATTTACATTACTAAGTGACAATGGTCATAAATAATATAAACACAAGCTGCACTAAAACAACTATATAATTATAAGCAATGAATACGATGTTAAAAAAACCTACACTGAAAGAAACTTAGTTATCAGCTGCAACAACTAAAAGATTGATAAGGTACACATAATTTAATAATTTTGAGTTATGTTATATTATGATTAAACCCAAATGCTAAAAATTACAAGCAAACTAAAATAACAAGACTAGTTACCCCTGCAAGAATGATAATAAATAACAGGATATAGGTTATTTGTCGGCTTTAAAAGTGCAGAATACCTAGAAACCAAGAGATAACACCTGGACACAGTTTTTACTCGCTCCATTAATGCACATCTATTTATAATCGGATTTTTTCACACACACACAGATGTTTTCATACTCACACAGACACACATACACACACACACCTGTACATATTCTCACACATCGTACCAGTGAATGCCGTCTCGAGCAAGCCCCCTCTCCGCCCCCCTCCCCCCCCCCCCCTCCTAAAACATCAGGGATTCCCAGCCCCCTTCCTTCACAAGCCCCCTCTCCCCCCACCCTTCCGCACCCCCACCCCTACCCACCCAACCCAACCTCTCCCATACCAAGCTCTCATATCCTCGTAAGTTTCGTAATATATCATAAGCCTTTAATGTTGTAGTATTACCGGTACACTGTCACATAATTATGGGTGTGAACAAGAGTAATTAAAGTGACCGTAACACCATACCCATATATAGGTATATTGGTAAAATCAACCCATATAATACAAGGATAGAAAGGTAAATCACTTTCAACATACTCAATTACGTTATCAGTATACATTGTCCATACCCTTGTTTATATACAGTGTAGTTTTACCTTCTGTCGTACTTTGTTTACCCTCGTAGCTACTCCATTTGTGTATGTGTGTGTTTGTGTGTGTATGTGTGTGTGTGTGTGTGTGTGTGTGTGTACGTGTGTACATTAAAAAACATTGGAATAGTAAATATTAATATAAAACGTAAATAAGGAAGGCAGTAATGTTATATAAATATAGTGCGTGCCGACATAAATACCAACCAGTAGAGAAATTTGGGAAGCCCCTGCATGTGTACCCTTGCTCCCCCCCCCCCTCCTCCCCCCCCCCCCCTCTCTCTCTCTCTCTCTCTCTCTCTCTCTCTCTCTCTCTCTCTCTCTCTCTCTCTCTCTCTCTCCATAGCATTTGTTTTATCCTTTTTGTTCACTCGCATCTATATTTTGTCCATCATAGTTTTCCATTGTTAGAGTTCAGCTTTTGCCTTCCTTCTCTTTATGGCCTTTAATGTGTCTTCTGCATTCTTCTTTTTCATTATAATTTTCTTCTTTATCTATTTTATTCTTATCTTATTATTGTCATTATTATTCCTTTCATTCTTCTTTTTCCACTTTATTCTTCATCTTCTTCTTCTTCCATTTTCCTTTATAAACTGATAGTAAGATAAAAGGACAAGTCAAGTGTATCTCGTTATCTCCTTCCCACACTGTTTTTTATCAGCCCTCCACATCATCTTCATTTCCTTGGTGTGTGTGTGTGTGTGTGTGTGTGTATGTGTATATATATATATATATATATATATATGTGTGTGTGTGTGTGTGTGTGTGTGTGTGTGCGTGTGTGTGTGCAGGGCCAAACCTAAAATTGCATATTACAACCAAAAAGTCACTTGCGTCTTAAAAGGTCGTCCCAAACCTATAAAATGTAACTTTCCCGATGTAATATATATATATATATACGGTAATTCGGAGATAAATAGCTAGAGTTAGAACTAAGACTCACACTCATTTATTACATTTATACATATACAGTAATGTCCCTTAACTATATATCTGTATCTGCATCTTCTATATCGGTAACATAATAAGACAACATAATTTTGCAACAGGTTATTGGCCTAAACAAGGAAGTTCCACGACTAAAATTACGTCCCATACAGTTCAATTTCCTGTACCTCTGTCTATCCTAGCCATCCATTCTCTTGCTTCCTCCCCTCTGATTATATTGTAGGGATGGGAAGGCCACTTTTTATATGGCAGGGGAAGGGGAGAGCAAATGACGGGAAGTAAGGAAGGGGACAAGGGTAATTAAGGGGAGACTGGCCGTTTGTTTGGTCTATTAATTCATTTATTCATTTATTTTTTTTAGTTTCCTCCCTAGACCTCCATCAGGCTTAGAAAAACACCCCCTAGACCGCCCTTCAAGATAAATTTGTACATTTTTTGGTAAAAAAAAATCCCGGCCAAAGGCCGGTTCCTCTTAAAATTGCAGGCTCGCTATCGCTAGCCAGGAAAAAATCGACACCTAAATGGCACGAAAGGTCTTAAAATTGACAACGAAATGGGGCGAAAGGTATTAAAATCGCTAAACTAATGGGCCGAACGTCTTATAATCTCAAAACTAGTGGGGCTAAACATTAGGGAGAAGGGGGTCCAGAAAAACGATTTTCCTCCCCTTAATGTATTGAGGAAATGGGCTCGATGGCTGGGTGTAATAAGGTTCAGTTCTCTTGTATGGATGACGGTCAGTCAAACAAAGGTTCGAATCATGGTGTCTGTTTGTCGGCCTCGTGAGGCAGATAGATCATCACTTGCTGACGTTGGCCTTTTAGAACTAAATACAGTAAATTATAAACACATATTGAAATATATGAACATCGACCTAACCACTGTCTACTACCACTGTATCTAGTTTCGTATTCTGTATTGTTATTTTGTTCCTGTCTAATTCCTGAAACGATTACTTTACCTAACTTTCATCAACTTCCAACTATGGGGTATGGGAGGAAAATGGGAGATGGATGGGAAGCTTGCGTGAATAAGTTCAGAGGTAATCGATGAATGGGAGTACATGGAGTGTTGGTAACCTTATAGCTCTTTACCTCTTTATCTACTGTACATACCACACTGGCTCACTTAAGGGGAGGCAGACCGTTTATCTGGACCCCCTTCTCCCTAATGTTTAGCCCCACTAGTTTTGAGATTATAAGACGTTCGGCCCATTAGTTTGGCGATTTTAACACCTTTCGCCCCATTTCGTTGTCAATTTTAAGACCTTTCGTGCCATTTAGGTGTCAATTATTTCCTGGCGAGCGACAGCGAGCCTGCAATTTTAAGAGAAATCGGCCTTTGGCCGGGAACATTTTCTACCGAAAAATGTACAAATTTATCTTGAAGGGGGTCTAGGGGGTGTTTTTCTAAGCTTGATGGAGGTCTAGGGAGGAAACTAAAAAATATATGAATAAATTAATTAATAGACCAAACAAACGGCCAGCCTCCTCTTAATTTTAGGCTACATAGCTACTTTTATTTTCCCTCTCTACACTCTCAAAAATATCCTTAAAATTAACAGTAAATTATGTGTGACGTTCGAAACCCGTATGCAACATTACGGTTTATGAACTGTGTTATGCCTCAAAATTACAGTAATAAGACAGTAATGTACTAGTATGCAAGTATGCTTGCTAGTATAATGACGGTCTTATGTTGGCAATATGGCTGCCTGTTCTGTGACCGTAAACACAAGGGAATATATATGTAGCCTAAAAGTGTACAGTAATAACAGCTGGCCAATACTCTTGGTACTAACTGGTGTATATAGTTACGTGATGGTGTATATAACTATTGAAGGACAGTCTCTACAGGCCTATGCAGTGTGTTCAGTACTTGGAGTAGTTCATGTGTGTTTAGTAGATGATGCATTAACCCTCTTTGGTCCGAGGAAGGTGTTTTTAACCTCCCTGTTTCGCTTCATTATGTTGGAGATTTTAAGACATTTCACCCCATTAGTTTGACAATAATAAGACGAGGGTGGATTAAAACAGCTGTACATGGTTCAATCATGGGTCATAATATATAGCCACCCATCTGGATCTGGATCAAATCCAAACAATGGACTGTATATACTGCACATCATAATAATGCTAGGGTCGTAATGCATACATCAATTATAACATGCACAGTACTCAAATATCACGCTCTTCATTGACAGGGCTGAGGGGCCATTGGGTACTATTGAACGGGGCCTGGGGTTATCTGTGTGTACAGTATATGGGGGAACGGAGGGGGTCCTTGAACTCACAGCTTACATACATACATACATACATACATACATACATACATACATACATACATACATACATTTACAGAGTGTACTGTAGCTAACGATAAGCCATACCGGGGGGGGGGGGGGGGGGGGGGGTTTGCTACAAGGGTGTTGTACCCAGAATAGAGTACATACAGCATACTTTAGATTCGTGACTTAGGACAATTATAATGGAAGTCAAATGTATCATTATGGTCAAGCTGTTTTATATGTAAAATGGGTGATCCTGTAAACACTGTATTTATTTTAGGTTGGCCCTTGCAAAGATGGAAAATTAAGTAATGGTCATGTTTTCAGAATGGTCGTGTTGTCAAAAGTTCATGGGTTTGAACATTCCCAGATCTACTTGTGCTCAGTCCTTGGTGTGATTGTTTGACCTTGTGTTCAATTGGCAAATGATTTTGGGCAGCTGTGTGTTCTAAAGAGCCGTAAATTCAGAACGGAACTTTGTATATTCAGTGGACCGAAAATATTCCGTGTTGGTGTTTGTCCAAAGAAGATTAACTTGTGTTACTTTGTGTCTGATGTGATGTGATGTGTGTGTGCGTGTGTGTGTTTTTACCTTGTAGCAACTCCTCTTATGTCCACTCTCTTTGAAGTACTTGGGGGATGAATTGTGAGGGCAAGGGTTTAACCCTTTGAGTACCAGCGACGTGTGCTATATTTTATTCTAGCTATATTTTGACGATATTATGCAGCTTAGGAAGGATCTGTGGTAGCTAAAAGGGTTGGTCGATATATATTGAAGCCTTATTATTGCTAGAGATCCTTCCTAAGCTGAATAAAATCTTCTAAAAGTTGCCAGATTACGATAAAAAGTACGTCCCTGGTACTCAATGGGTTAACTGGTTAAGTTGGTTAACCCTTCACTAAGGCGTTCGAATAGCACCAAACCTAAGCCTTATACTGTATATCTGTGTGCTACGGGTACTACTGCTTCAACTAAGCTATTTCTTAGGATGCTCAACTCATTCCTATATTTCTTAGGATGCCCAACTCATTCCTATATTTCTTAGGATGCCCAACTCATTCCTATATTTCTTAGGATGCCCAACTCATTCCTATATTTCTTAGGATGCCCAACTCATTCCTATATTTCTTAGGATGCCCAACTCATTCCTATATTTCTTAGGATGCCCAACTCATTCCTATATTTCTTAGGATGCCCAACTCATTCCTATATTTCTTAGGATGCCCAACTCATTCCTATATTTCTTAGGATGCCCAACTCATTCCTATTTTCCACCATAATAGTTAACAATTTATTAATCAGAGAAAATGGTCGGGTCTTTGTTTATCCCTTGTCTTTTTCCCAACCTGTCTGCCATACCATTTGATGTTACCATTGTTTTCATTATTTACTGTACTTACTTACAGTTTGCTTCATTTGGCACGTGTATTCTATTTGTCATTATGTTTTTCTGACGCTGTTCGTCTTTCATTTTTTATTATTTAAGAGGAGATTTCCACTTGAGGGATTTTTTTCTGAACCCCTTTCTCCCTCTGTTTAGCCCTATTGCTTTTGAGACTTTAAGACGTTTGCCCCTTTAGTTTGGCGATTATACGAACTTTCGCCCCATTTCTGTCAATTTTAAGACCTTTCGTGCCATTTAGGTGTCGATTTTTTCCTAGCCAGCGATAGCGAGCTTGTGATTTAAGAGGAACCGGCCTTCGGCCAGGACATTTTTCTATCGAAAAATGTACAAATTTATCTTGAAAGAGGGTCTAGAGGGTGTATTTTTAAGCTTGATTGAGGTCTAGGGAACAACCTAAAAACCTCCCCTTAAATAAGACGGGATAAGTATATAGGAGAATAATTATTTGTTTGAGGTGATTCCGTAATCAATGCATATAAATTAAGAGGAGGTGGAGGGTTTTAACACTCTATATAATCTATATTTGAGGGGTACAGTTGGCGGTTGTGTGAGGGTAAAAGCAAATGGGTACAGGGACAGATAAAGACAGGGGCCAGAGCATACGGGGGAGAGGGGGCACGAGGGTAAAGCTAAAGGCCGATTTACACCAGCACTTCTTCCCGCAACCTTTTTCTGGCAACATTTTGAGAATAAATTGCACTGGTATCGGAAATTAGCCAGTGGATAGATCAATATAAGTATCAACTATCTTATAAATGTATACAGTATATCAGAAGCTGCCAAACCAGAGTTACAGAGAAAAATGACGAGAACAATACGCGTGTAAATCCACCTTTTAACAGGTTGGTGTTGGGAATCCCCGTGGACGAGGCTGTAGCTCGCGTTCCGAGGATGCCTGGGCGAGCTAGCGCGGGGCCTCCTCCTCCCTGGGCGAAAAATAGCCCAGGGCAGTGCCAATATAGCCCGGCGGCCCAAATGTGGCTCTGTGGCTGGCTCGACCCTCCAACCAGCTCTTGGCTTTACTCACTCTCGCTAAATAAGGAGAGGCTGCCCGAACCTTGACTCACGCCCCGCACCCAGAATTACAGCCAACACACATACACACACATACATACATAAACTCCTGCCAGGGGACACACACACACAGACTCACGCGCTTTCCTGAACACACGCACACACTACATATACACAAGTATCCAGCACCAACCAGTTATAGCTGCATTCATCTTAGCGTACTATCGCAACAAGGTCATACTGCAAACTATAAACTTTCGTAATCAATTGTCGCTTTAGCACATGAATGGTTATATGGTTACCGTCAATCGTAATTATTCGCACATTAACATAACTTTTAGCTTTCATAAAAAAAAAATAAAAAAAAAAATAAATAAATATATATATATATATATATATATACAGTATATATAGATGAGAGAGATAGAGAGAGCGAGAGAGAAGGGTAAAAAAGGGGAGGGTGGGGGGGATTGCATGCCGTCAACTTCACGTGGTGGCAACGCATACAGCTGATCACCAAAACACTCTGGGCATGGGGAAATACGGCACACAGAATTATACTATACTCTCTCTCTCTCACATACACACACACACACACACATACACTCACACACACACACACACACACACACACACACACACACACACACACACACACTCTCTCTCCTAACTCAATCTATAGGCATGGTAATATATATTTTTATTTCGATTTGAATACCTAGGTGTAGTGCGCAAAGATGGGCTAAATTTTACAGAGACATAATTATGAATAAATACATAACCAGAGAAACTATACACTTTGACAAAATGGATAAATATATAAATGCATTGATATATAGGCTAACGAGTAAATGGTGGCAACAATGTCTGATCGATTAAAGGGTTAAAATTGAAGCTTTGTTATTCACTGGATAAATTGTAGAGGGTGAAATTTGAGAAAGGGTTGGAGGGGGTTGGTGGGTTGGTATGGAGAGAGAGAGAGAGAGGGAGGGAGGATGGGAAGTAAGTATGGTAGGTAGGCAGGGAAGGAAGGTAGGAAGAGGGGGAAGGTGGGTAGGTAGGGAGAGAGGGAAGGTGGGTAGGTAGGGAGGGAGGGAAGGTAGGTAGGGAGGGAAGGTGGGTAGGTAGGTAGGTAGGGAGGTAGGCAAAGAGGGAAGGTAGGTAGGGAGGGAGGAAGGTGGTTAGGTAGGAGGTAGGTAGGGAGGGAGGTAGAGAGGGAAGGTGGGTAGGTAGGTAGGTAGGTAGTGGGGTTGGTAGGGAGGGAGGGAGGTAGGGAAGGTAGGTAGAGGGTAGGGAGGTAGGGAGGCAGGATGGGAGACTATTATATCACCAGGTATGTGTGTATGACGTCTAACAGAACACATGACTACAAACCCTTTAGCATACAGAGGGTGGACATATTTTTACCTTGACTCTTTCTGTGAGACTTATACGGTATGAAAGGCGGAACAGATGTAAGTTACTGAGGTACCCTATCGTGAACAGAAGAGCTCACACATATGACAAAAGGCGCAGGACTGGTACTGCCCCAAACAGTTTCAATGAATTATTTGTTACTAAGATACCACAGCATCGACTATATTTTTATCTCTGTCTCTCACTGTTTCTCACACATACACACCATACACACACTATCTCTCTCTCTCTCTCTCTCTCTCTCTCTCTCTCTCTCTATATATATATATATATATATATATATATATATATATAATATATATATATATATATATATATATATATATATATATAGGCCTATATATAAAAGAGCGGGATAGAAAGAGAGAGACTTCCGTAATAAGCTGTGAATCGGAAAAAAAGTGAAGAATGGCATAGTAAAAAGTGTAGTTGTGTATATACCTGTGGCCGAGATATATATATATACCCCGGGCATCTTATTTTAGGTGGTGGTGGTGGTGGCGGCCCAACACACACCGCTCACTGGGAAAACCCTCGGGCA